>CM056049.1:740602677-740705177 GCA_029574335.1 Rana kukunoris | reverse complement strand
TTATGCTACGCCACCGTAACTTTGGGCGCATCTTCTTTGTGAATACAGCACCTGCCTCTGTAAGTTACAGCGGCGTAGTGTAAATGAGATACGCTACACCCGCACAAGATTGTTTACAAGATTTTTTTTTATTGCTAGAAAATGACTTAGAACCCCAAACATTAAATACATTTTTTTTCTAACACCCTAGAGCAGTGGTCTCCAAACTGTGGCCCGAGGGCCGGATGCGGCCCTTTGCTTACCTTTATCCGGCCCTTGGGGCACTATCACTCCCACTGATACGACACTATTCTGACACCGAAAATGGAGCATTATTTCTCCCACTGACTCAACTAATAGAGTACTATTCCTCCCTATGTTACCAGCAATGGGGCACTATTCCTCCCCCTAATACCAGATGTTTACTAACAAATTTCCACTCCCGCTGGCCAAAGCCCGGCCCTCCAAGAGTCTGAAGGACAAAAAATCGGCCCTTTGTTTAGAATGTTTGGAGACCCCTGCCCTAGAGAATAAAATGGCAGTCGTTGCAATACTTTTTATCACACGTATTTGCGCAGCGGTCTTACAAGCGCACTTTTTTTGGAAAAAAAAAAGATTTATAACAAAATAAGACAACAGTAAAGTTAGCCCAATTTTTTTTATATTGTGAAAGATAATGATACGTCGAGTAAATTGATACCCAACATGTCACGCTTCAAAATTGGAATAGCGACAAACTTTTACCTTTAAAAATCTCTATAGGCGATGTTAAAAAAATTCTACAGGTTGCAAGTTTTGAGATACAGAGGAGGTCCAGGGCTAGAATTATTGCTCTCGCTCTAACGATCGCGGCGATACCTCACATGTGTGGTTTGAACACCGTTTTCATATGCGGGCGCTACTCACGTATGCGTTCACTTCTGCACGCAAGCTCGTCAGGACGGGACGCTTTAAAAAATAAATACATTTTCTTCTTATTTATTTAACTTTTTTTATTTTGACACATTTTTTTTTTTGGGGGGGGGGGGTGGGTGGGGGGTCACTTTTATTCCTAAAACTGAATGTAAACATCCCTTGTAATAGAAAAAAGCATGACAGGTCCTCTTAAATATGAGCTCTGGGGTCAAAAAGACGTCACATCTCATAATTACACCAAAATGCATTAAAAAAATATTAATAATAATTATGTCATTCTAAAAAAAAAAAAAAAAGTTTTGATGTCGCTTCCGCCCTGCAGTGATATGGAGACGGGGTGGGGGCCATCTTCCCCTGACTCATCTCCATACCCAGGCAGGGACAACATCCAATCGCCGCTGCGGACGGCTCTGGAAAGCGGCGGAGGGCACTGGAGACCGGCGGGGCCCCCGATAAAAGGGATCTTGTGGCGAATCCGCCACAGAGACCACTTTTATCTGAAAGCGGACCACCCTCTCTTGAAGAGGATACCGGGGTTACAGTAGCTAGCTTCTATCATAACAAAGGTATCATAGGTGTGCACAGTCTATTGCATTAAGGTGTGCACCCCAAAGCTCAAACACACACTACTGATCACTCACGGTGTTTATTCAGAAAGGGAAGGGGATGGTCAATCACATATTTACTGGCCCCTTCCTCCACTCATCCGAAAACATCCTTGCAGCAAAACATCCTGGCAGCAACGGCTGGCGGGTGAGGAGGAAAAAGCTGTTAGAACTGCAGGGGGAGCAAGGGAAATAGGGTGAATCTGTGCTGTAAAGGGTGATTAGGGTGCGCCTGGGCACACCCTGTGCACACGCCTATGAAAGGTATTCCTCTGCAAAGTAGTGACGTATTCCTGGGGCAGGCGGTCCGTAAGTGGTTAAATAACGAATCAAAACAAAATAAAAAAATTTTTTCATCCTGCACGCGTCTAATGGAAGAATAGTACCCTATTGATGGTCTCAGTAGGGGGGGATGGTGCCCTATCATTGGTGTCAGTAGGGGGAATGGTGCCCTATCATTGGTGTCAGTAGGAGGAATGGTGCCCTATCATTGGTGTCAGTAGGGGAAATGGTGCCCCGTCATTGGTGTCAGTAGGGGGAAATGGTGCCCTATCATTGGTGTCAGTAGGGGGGAATGGTGCCCTATCATTGGTGTCAGTAGGGGAAATGGTGCCCTGTCATTGGTGTCAGTAGGGGGAAATGGTGCCCTATCATTGGTGTCAGTAGGGGGGAATGGTGCCCTATCATTGGTGTCAGAAGGGGGAAATGGTGCCCTATCATTGGTGTCAGTATGGGGGGAATGGTGCCCTATCATTGGTGTCAGTAGGGGGAATGGTGCCCTATCATTGGTGTCAGTAGGGGGAATGGTGCCCTATCATTGGTGTCAGTAGGGGGAATGGTGCCCTATTATTGGTGTCAGTAGGGGGAATGGTGCCCTATCATTGGTTTCAGTAGGAGGAATGGTGCCCAATCATTGGTGTCAGTAGGGGGAATGGTGCCCTATCATTGCTGTCAGTAGGAGGAATGGTGCCCTATCATTGGTGTCAGTAGGGGGAATGGTGCCCCGTCATTGGTGTCAGTAGGGGGTATGGTGCCCTATCATTGGTGTCAGTAGGGGGAAATGGTGCCCTATCATTGGTGTCAGTAGGGGGGAATGGTGCCCTATTATTGGTGTCAGTAGGGGAAATGGTGCCCTATCATTGGTGTCAGTAGGGGGAATGGTGCCCTATCATTGCTGTCAGTAGGAGGAATGGTGCCCTATCATTGGTGTCAGTAGGGGGAATGGTGCCCCGTCATTGGTGTCAGTAGGGGGTATGGTGCCCTATCATTGGTGTCAGTAGGGGGAATAGTCCCCCGTCATTGGTGTCAGTAGGGGGAATGGTGCCCTGGTGTCAGTAGGGGGAAATGGTGCCCTATCATTGGGGTCAGTATCGGGGAATGGTGCCCTATCATTGGTGTCAGTAAGGGGAATGGTGCCCTATCATTGGTGTCAGTAGGGGGGAATGGTGCCCTATCATTGGTGTCAGTAGGGGGAATGGTGCCTTATCATTGGTGTCAGTAGGGGGAATGGTGCCCTGTCATTGGTGTCAGTAGGAGGAATGGTGCCCTATCATTGGTTACAGTAGGGGGAATGGTGCCCTATCATTGGTGTCAGTAGGAGGAATGGTGCCCTATTATTGGTGTCAGTAGGGGGAATGGTGCCTTATCATTGGTGTCAGTAGGAGGAATGGTGCCCTATTATTGGTGTCAGTAGGGGGAATGGTGCCTTATCATTGGTGTCAGTAGGGGAAATGGTGCCTTATCATTGGTGTCAGTAGGGGGAATGGTGCCCTGTCATTGGTGTCAGTAGGAGGAATGGTGCCCTATCATTGGTTACAGTAGGGGGAATGGTGCCCTATCATTGGTGTCAGTAAGGGGAATGGTGCCCTATCATTGGTGTCAGTAGGGGGAATGTTGCCCCATTATTGGTGACAGTTGGTGGAATTGTGCCCCAAGGGCCAGATAAGGCATGCAAAGGAGCCACATCCGGCTCCTGGGCCATAGTTTGGAGACCACTGTTCGAGATGTGAAAATTAGAATCTCAAAAAGCTTTGCATTTATGAGTCGTTATTATATATTAGAACCAGTATAGAGTCCCAGTACTGGAAGACGATGCACAGAGACTACCAACGCGGCCGGCTGTATTATTTATTGATGCGTTTTTTTCTGATTTTCGGCATTACAGGAGATTGCGTTTCTTCTCACAGATGTATATGAATTGCTGGGAGCAACTTTCCTGACTCCATGAATCTCTGTTTACCAAAACGGCACAATCCCCTTTTCCTTCGCGATCAGAAGCCGGAGAGGTATAAGTCCTGCCATAAAGCCATTGCCTGCAGGAAAACAAGAATCATTAATGACCGAGCAAATACACATATATTCAGAACCCCCAAACATTATATATATATTTTTTTAGCAGACACCCTAGGGAATAAAATGGCGGTCATTGCAACTTTTTTTTCTCGCACGGTATTTGCGCAATAATTTTTCAAACGCCTTTTTTTAGGGAAAAAAACTGTTTCATGAATTAAAAAATAACAAAACAGTAAAGTTAGCCCAATTTTTTTGTATAATGTGAAAGATGATGTTAGGCCGAGTCAATAGATACCTAACATGTCACGCTTTAAAATTGCGCACACTCATGGAATGGCGCCAAACTTCGGTACTTAAAAATCTCTATAGGCGACGCTTTAAATTTTTTTACAGGTTACAATTTTTAAGATACAGAGGAGGTCTAGTGCTAGAATTGTTGCACACGCTCTAGCGCACGCGATGATACCTCACATGTGGGGTCTGAACGCTGTTTACATATGTGGGCGGGACAGGGGCGTTTAAAAAAAAATAAAAAAATAAAAAAATAAATATTTTTTTACTTCATTTTTTTATTTTTACACTTTTTTTTTACATTTTTTTTTTTTGATCACTTTTATTCCTAATACAAGGAATGTAAACATGCCTTGTAATAGGAATCACTGTATTAGGTCCTCTTTATGGAGAGATGTGGGGTCAAAAGACCCCACATCTCTCCTACAGGCTAACAAGCATGAAATCGGTGAAAAAAAATCACCGATTACATGCCGACAGCCGCGATAGCGGCTTTGATTACTTCCGGGTACCGGGCGTGACGTCATCACGTCGCGCCCGGTCCTCCGACGGTCACAGAGATGACTGTGACCGTCTGGTCACCAGTCATCTCTATGCTTCACCAACGAGCACCGGCCGATTCACTCTCCGGGCCCCCGATGACACGGAAGAGCCCGGAAAAGCACCGGATGGCGGCGGGAGGGGGGGGATGTATCCTCCCGCTGCCTAGAAGAACAATCGAGCGGCGGAACCGCCGCTTTGATCATTCTTCTGGTGCACAGAATCGCCGGCTGAAGACGGCGATATCTGAATGATGCCTGTAGCAGCAGGCATCATTCAGATATCACCGCACAAACCCGAGGACGTCCAGGACGTCCTCGGGTCTCAAGTGGTTAAAGGGGTTGTAAAGACAAAAAAAATTCCGGGTAAATTTAATGTTTGTTCGATGCAGAAATCGAAAAAAAAGTAATGATTGTGATTCAAATAATTTGTGCACCTGTGTAAATCCAGCGTTTAGATCGCCCTCCGGCTTTCCTGTATCCTTGCTGTGCTGTATTACTGTGTTTTGCCGTGCGCGCATTACGGCGACGTCACCATTCCCACTATGCTCAGCGGCACGAGAATGAGCAAAGGCACACGCCGCCCCGCACCGCCCACTAGTTACCCCCATTACAGCCTCCACAGCCTACGAAGCAGCTCATTAGAATCCACAATGGTCAAGTTTCACAATTTGATATTTTTTTTATTTGATATACCGTATTTATCTTCATATAACGCGCCCCGGCGTATATTGCGCACCCCCAACCTAGAAGGAAAATTCCTGGGAAAAAAATAAATACATACAGTTTGGATGCCCCTCATCAGTGTCTTGCCCGGCGTCCATCGGCGGCCTTGTCCGGTCCGGCGTTCTTCTGCGTCCATCGTGGCGATCCCCGCTTCCCGCGCTGTGTTTGAACCATTCCGCCGACATATACCGAGCGCAGTACACTCGGGTACGCTTGGCTCCTCTCGTGTAAAGGACGTACAGGACGCACAGGACGTGACCGCGAACGGAGCCAAGCCTGACCGAGTGTACCCGAGTGTACTGCGCTCGGTATATGTCGGCTGAGTGGTTCCAACACAGCGCGGGAAGCGGCGTATAACGCGCACCTACGATTTTCCCCTGATTTTTAGTCGCGTGTACACTTTTCGCCGAGAAAACGGTCGAGAAACCCGTCGATGCCAAAAAGAGAGCATGTCTTCTTTTTGCTCGACGGGAATGGGTGTCAGGAATGGTCCCCCCTGCTGGTAATTCTGCCTGTTGTTTTGGCTGCAGTACTGGCCTCCACCAGCGGGGGGGTTCTTGGTAGTTTGGAGCACACAGCCTTTTCTCCGCTCAGCTGTAACCTGAGCTCAATCAGCAGCACTATTTATACCCGGCGAGCTCAAGCAGAGCTTGCCCTGGTATCGTCATACCTTCCGGACCTGAGCCTGTACCCTGACCCGTCGTCTGATCCTGATTCTGTGCCTCGATCCTGTTCTATGATTCTGATCCCTGATCCTGATCCCGCCTGGACTTGTCTGCCCTGTTTCCTGTCTCACCTGAGTCCTTACCCCGCAGCTAGTCCATCCATCCGTCCCCTGCTCTGTCCTGTCCCATCTGCTGATATCCCATGTGTATGACCTTGGCCTGGCTTGACTTATGTATACGGTATTCCCTTTTGATTATATATACTGTTTGCTGTTTGCACTGGTTGTCCTCACTTATTTGTAAATAAACACCTTTTACTTCACTAATTATATTGTTTGGTCTCCTCTGTGCAGTCACACTGTACTGATCTACTATATTCTCCTGACAGTATACCAGGGCCATCCCTTGATCAGACGTGACTGCATTGAGGAACCATCCTGGTGTAGTGCTCTAAAACATGGATTACAATGAAATCCTTTACCTTTCTCTGCTGGCAGAAGAGGATGAGGGGGGCTTGTCTTCAGGTTTTGGAGGGTTGGACTAGTGACCAACTGATGGAAACTATCCGATCGGCTCATTCCTGGGTGGATCAGGGGTACATGACTTTTGATGATGTTCAGGCATTAATTCGGTTATGTGTTAAGCCGGCTCTGTCATTTATTCCTGAAGGTAGTGATGACTTCTCTCCCCCCTTCAGTCGTGACCAAGTTGAATCTCTGGTGTGGTTATTAGAGGATGATACGGCTTATTTTGATGAGCATTATTCCTCCTGTCCCCAGCAAAAGTTATCTGAGTGTATTGATTCTGTGCAGTCTCTGATTAGACAAGGTGTGTGTGAACCTGCTTTTGTCCAACCTGTGCTGCAGGCATGGTCCGATCTCCTGATTCCAGCCAAGCCACTGCATTCCAGCCCTGCCATTAACCACTTACCTTCCCAAGGATCTAGCCGTCCATTGCCAATGACAACCTCAGCTATAGCCCAGTTAATTCCGCATCCTACCAAGTATTATTACCCAGTCTCTACTCCACAAAAACCTCCTACAGTTACCATCCCTGTGTCTCTGCCATATTCCAACCCTTCCTCCTACTTAATTCCATCTTCTTCATAAACCCCTTCTGTTAACAAACCTGCAGTGACTAAGTCCAAAAAGAAACGGAAGTACTTCCCAACCCATACCATTGTGCCAGTTACCCAGCCTGTCCCAGTGCCCTCTGCTCAACCTGTCCCAGTGCCACCTGTTCAGCCTGTGCCAGCTGCTCTGCGTGTTCCAGTGCCAGCCTCCCAGCTTGTTCCAGTGCCAGCTGCTCTACCTGTTCCAATGCCAGCCGCCCAGCTTGTGCCATCCAACCAGCCTGTTCCAGTGCAAGCTGCCCAGCCTGTGCCAGCCAACCAGCTTGTTCCAGTGCCAGCCTCCCAGCTTGTTCAAATGCCAGCTGCTCTACCTGTTCCAGTGCCAGCCGCCCAGCTTGTGCCATCTGCCCAGCCTGATGTTCCTGTGCCAACCTCCCAGCCTGATGTTCCTGTGCCAGCCTTCCAGCCTGATGTTCCTGTGCCAGCCTCCCAGCCTGATGTTCCTGTGCCAGCCTGATGTTCCTGTGCCAGCCTGATGTTCCTGTGCCAACCTGCCAGCCTGATGTTCCTGTGCCAGCCTGATGTTCCTGTGCCAGCTTGCCAGCCTGATGTTCCTGTGCCAACCTGCCAGTCTGATGTTCCTGTGCCAGCCTGATGTTCCTGTGCCAGCCTGCCAGCCTGATGTTCCTGTGCCAGCCTGATGTTCCTGTGCCAGCTTGCCAGCCTGATGTTTCTGTGCCAGCTTGCCAGCCCGACGACCCACCTTATCCTGCCAACCCTCCGTCTGCTGCCCAGCTCGATGACACAGAGCCTCCGTCTGCTGCCCAGCTCGATGACCCGGAGCCTTCGTCTGCTGCCCAGCTCGATGACCCAGAGCCCGTTGTCCAGCTCGAGGACCCAGAGCCTATGCCCGCTGCCCAGCTTGAGGGCCTGGAGTCTGCTGCCCAGCCC
Source organism: Rana kukunoris (assembly GCA_029574335.1). Lineage (NCBI taxonomy): Eukaryota > Metazoa > Chordata > Amphibia > Anura > Ranidae > Rana > Rana kukunoris. Next base: position 740,697,142 of record CM056049.1, on the reverse strand, counting down.
GATTTGCCCCTGTCTGCTTCCCCACTTGATGTAACTTTATCCACTGCCCGGCTTGACACCATGAGGCTTCCCCAGCAACAGCTGGTTGGAGCGTCCGGAGGCCGCTCCTTTGAGGGGGGGTACTGTCAGCAATGGTCCCCCCTGCTGGTAATTCTGCCTGTTATTTTGGCTGCAGTACTGGCCTCCACCAGAGGGGGGGTTCTTGGTAGTTTGGAGCATACAGCCTTTTCTCTGCTCAGCTGTAACCTGAGCTCAATCAGCAGCACTATTTATACCCGGTATCGTCATACCTTCCGGACCTGAGCCTGTACCCTGACCCGTCTTCTGATCCTGATTCTGTGCCTCGATCCTGTTCTATGATTCTGATTCCTGATCCCGCCTGGACTTGTCTGCCCTGTTTCCTGTCTCACCTGAGTCCTTACCCCGCAGCTAGTCCATCCATCCGTCCCCTGCTCTGTCCTGTCCCATCTGCTGATATCCCATGTGTATGACCTCGGCCTGGCTTGACTTATGTATACGGTATTCCCTTTTGATTATATATACTGTTTGCTGTTTGCACTGGTTGTCCTCACTTATTTGTAAATAAACACCTTTTACTTCACTAATTATATTGTTTGGTCTCCTCTCCCAGAGGCGATTCAGTTCGCATGTGCCGCGCTATACAAGTTTTCATTCATTCATTCATTCACTCTGTGCAGTCACACAGTACTGATCTGCTATATTCTCCTGACAGTGGGAAAATTTGGCTCGACGAGTTCCTCGACAGCTGAACAAGGAAAATTATGTGTTTCTCCCGTTGAGTTCCTCGGATGTGTGTAGGCGGCCTTATACGCCGATAAATACAGTGTATGTGTGTGTGTATATATATTGTGATGGTTTGGATCTGTCTTGCCTGATGGATGGCTGGTTTTCACCATATTTTGGAGAGACAGACACATTGATTACACAGCTGTGTGTTCAGCTTTTTAGTGCTGGCCTGGCTGTGGCTCAGGGCCCCACCCACAGACAGGTCCCTGGGAGCCAGGTGAGCTCCCAACTCTCTGAAAGGAGTCAGAGAGAGGCTGCATGGATTGCAGCTAGTGTGTGCAGATCTGCAGGTTGCAGATGCCGCTTTATGTTTGAGCAGCAAGTCGCTGCCTAGGAGAAAAGCAAGGATTGAGCTTATCTCTGGGAAACGCTGTGTATTCTGAGGAACAGAACTTGGGCTTAGGCTAGAGGCCTAAAGCTGTCGGATGCCAGGATTGAAAGCCAGGAGGCTAAGCTCTTTAGTTTGTACAATGCAGTAATGGTGGAAACCCCCTGCGAGGGATGCTATTGCATATGTGAACCTTTTGTGAGTTTTTAAATAAAAGTGGGCTACCAAGCCCTTAAAAACACACCTGCCACTGGAGTCTGATTCCCCAAATCTTACAATATATATGAAAAATTTAGCACAGGGTTCCCCTTCAATCCATATCAGACCCAAAGGGCCTGGTATAGATGGGGGGGGACCCCACGCTATTTTTGTTTTGTTTTACATTTGGGGGGGGGGGGGGCGGAAGGGTCTTACCGTGTAGTCGTCGCATAAGAAGTGTCGTCCACCCATTCCCAGGTTCCATGATTTTCCGCAAGACCGATCCATGTGGCCTCCTTCTCCGAAATGTGATAAAGAAAGTTCTCCAGAAAGAAAAAAAAAAGACAAAATGTTACCATGGGGGATTGTCTTGCATTTGTTTCTTTTTTATTATACAGATAAAATGTTCTGGGGGGGGGGGGGGGCACAGCCAGATGTGTACAAGCCCATGATCTTTACTTATACATTGATTCATAACATTTCAATCAAGTTGGTTTACGGTCACATTGGGTAGACTTTGTCATGACTTATTGTGTGTGTGTGTGTGTGTGTGTGTGTGTATGTATGTATGTATATGTATGTATATGTATGTATATATATATATATATATATTCAAGTCTACAGTTCTAGAATACGCGATAACTCAACCCCCCCCCCCCCCCATACCTCACAGTGTGCAGTTATTACAACCAAACTCTGGTTGCATGGAAAGGTTCATAGATGTAGCACTACCCTGAAGGGTCTGGTATCTTAAGGGGGACCGCTACACCATTAAAAAAAAAATGGTTCAGGGTTCCCCTTAATATACATACCAGACCTGAAGGGCCTGTTATGGAATTTGCGGGGACCCCTACGCCTTTTTGTTATTTATTTTTTTATTTATTTTTTACATTTTGGTTTGAGGTTCCCCTTAAAATTCATACCAGACCCGAAGGGCCTGGTAATGGACTGGGGGGGGGGGTCCTTGATCCCCCCCTTCAGTCTGGATTTTGTCCTCAACATTCCACAGAATCTGCTCTCCTAAAACTAACAAATGAAGTACTAATGGCCAAAACCAAGGGACACTATTCTGTGCTCCTACTCCTGGACCCAAAACCAAGGGACACTATTCTGTGCTCCTACTCCTGGACCCAAAACCAAGGGACACTATTCTGTGCTCCTACTCCTGGACCCAAAACCAAGGGACACTATTCTGTGCTCCTACTCCTGGACCCAAAACCAAGGGACACTATTCTGTGCTCCTACTTCTGGACCCAAAACCAATGGACACTATTCTGTGCTCCTACTCCTGGACCCAAAACCAATGGACACTATTCTGTGCTCCTACTCCTGGACCCAAAACCAAGGGACACTATTCTGTGCTCCTACTGCTGGACCCAAAACCAAGGGACACTATTCTGTGCTCCTACTGCTGGACCCAAAACCAAGGGACACTATTCTGTGCTCCTACTGCTGGACCCAAAACCAAGGGACACTATTCTGTGCTCCTACTCCTGGACCCCTCTGCCGCCTTCGATACGGTTGACCACCCCCTCCTCCTTAAAAAAAACTCCACAATTTTGGTCTCCGTGACCGTACTCTTCGCTGGTTCTCTACCTACTTATCCAACCGCACCTTCAGCGTTACTCACAAACTACTTCCTCCTCTCCTCTTCCATTCTCTGTTGGGGTCCCCCAAGGTTCTGTTCTTGGACCTCTCCTATTCTCAATCTACACCTCCTCCCTGAGTCAGCTGATAGCCTCTCATGGCTTCCAATACGATCTATATGCTGACGACACTCAAATCTATTTCTCTGCCCCTCAACTCACCCCTTCATTCTCCTCCCGTATCACTAATTTACTTTTTTTTTTTTTACTTTTATTTCGGATATATCAGTTTGGATGTCACACCACTTCCTCAAACTCAGCCTATCCAAAACTGAACTTATCATATTCCCTCCCCCATGTGCCTCTTCCCCTGATCTCTCTGTCAAAATTAATGGCACAACTATCAGCCCATCCCCCACATGCCAAGGTCCTAGGAGTAGTCCTGGACTCTGAACTGTCCTTTAAGCCTCACGTTCAATTACTGTCCAAATCTTGCTGCCTCAACCTTCGCAACATCTCCAAAATACGCCCCTTTCTAACCAATGGCACCACAAAGCTCCTAATTCACTCCCTGGTCATCTCTCGCCTCGATTAATGCAACTCCCTTCTCATTGGCTTACCTCTGCATACTCTAACCCCCCTTCAGTCCATCATGAATGCTGCTGCCAGACTGATCCACCTTACCAACCACTCTGTCTATGCTACTCCTCTCTGCCAATCCCTCCACTGGCTTCCGCTCACCCAACAAATTAAATTCAAACTACTAACAATTTACTTCAAAGCCATCCACAATTTTGCCCCCAACTTCATCACTGACCTAGTCTCTAAATACCAACCTAATCGTTCTCTTCGTTCTACTCAAGACTTCCTGCTTTCTAGCTCTCTCATCACCTGCTCCCATGCTCGTCTCCAGGACTTTTCTAGAGCCTCTCCAAGCCTATGGAACTCCTTACCCCCAATCTATCCATCTATCGCCTTCTCTATTAGCTTTTAGAGGATCCCTAAAAACCCTACTCTTCAGAGAAGCCTACCCTTCCCACACCTAACTGTATTTTCATTTGAGTCCCATAGACTTTAACTGTGTTTGAGTGTTCCAACAAATGTTTTGCCTGTTCGCATGTTCTGCTGCGAACCCGAACCGGGGGTGTTCGGCTCATCCTTACCTATCAGTGGTGGTCTGTCCATTAAGGGTGCACGGGCTCCTTCCCCCCCCCCCATCCATGCATCTAGCCCCCTAATCTACATGAAGGGTGCCAGATGCATGGATTCCAATGAGGGGTTGTTTTTTTTAAGCATGTGATTAGAGACATTGGCTGTAATAGGCTTAAAAAAAGGGTGGGCTTTGGGGGGGGGCACAGAGCATTGCGCTCTGAGCCTACCTAGTTGTGCGAGAGTAGTGAATTTATATTCACTATTCTCACATGTAGCACCCATGTACTTCCAAGTATTGACACTGAAATTTAGTGGGATTGATCAGAGTGTAAGTGACTCTGATCTCAATTCTGATTAATGTAGGGCTCTCTGTTTCAGCTTGGCTGTGCTGTGGGCTTGTTCTGTCGTACCTGGGATGTAATTCCACCCCGAATCGACAGGCGGCAGTAGTGGAGTTGAGGTTCGGGTGTTCTCTCCAAGCAACCAATCAGGAGGTTTGGGCCTCGCTGGGCATGCTGGGAGAAGGTACTTATGAAGCAGACGCCATCTTAAGTGGTTTTCTGGTTCCTGGTGCGGCACCAACCTTTAGGGTGACCGTACATCGCCGCACCCTGAGCGTTATGGCCTACCTGGCCGGGGCGTAGGAGCAACGTGGAGATCCTAGTTCTGGTACCCTGTCAGCCCGGAGCAACTGAAGTTTTGGCGGGGCCCCAGTGATCGACTGGTGTCCCAACTTGAAGATCCCAAGCGAGTTTATGCTGTTCGGTGGGGAGTCCAGTTGAGCACCATCAATGAGAGGCTGGTGATCCAACAGCACTGGAGCGAACCAACAGGGATCGAGGTGACCGGACACTGAAAGGTTGGATGTCAGCAACCTGTCAGTCGGCGACCAAGGACTACCTAAGGTCAGATTCAGGCACTAAATTCACCAAGGAAGATTTACCTTCATGATCTACGTTCTAGGGAAGGTTCTGTGGTAGAGGCACGTTTCCCCACAAGGTTCCGAGTGATACCTTGGCTACCAGGTGGGTGTGAGAGGCCTGTCCAGGTACGCTACACCCACTCTGGCTGGAGTGGCGACGAAAGCAAAGTGTCGTTTAAAGCAGGACTGCTTCTGTTACTCGTAGGCCTGAATCTTCTCTTCTGAACTCTTCTCCTCATCCAATCTGAACTCTTCTCCTCATCCATATTTTTCTTCATTGATCTCAAGTTTATTGTTTACCGTGTTGGGTAAAATAAAGCACAAGAAAAGACATCTATTGTTTGGACATTCCATCACTGCTGCTCTCTTCAACTACCCTAGACATCGAAGCTATAGAGGTAACAGGCCGACCCAATCTAACCAGCAGCTCCTTCTGGGGGTGTGCTACACACATTAGTCTTCCTCCCGGCCATAGGCATCTGCTCCATAGGGCAAGGGGGGGCAATTGACCCCCCCTGGAAAATTAAGAAGGTGTTTGAGAGTCTAGCGGCCAAGGGCTGTCTAAGCAGTCTCGGCCCGGATGTCACACAGGCACAGCGAGCAGAGTGAAGCTGCCTCCCCCTCCGGTGTTTATGTGTACACAGGGGGAGGGAACCCGCTGTGCTGATGGCTGATCTGAGGTACTGAAAGGGATGGGGGAGGGGGGTCTGTTTGTGCTGAAGGGGGGTCTGTGCTGAATGGGGGGGTCTGTGCGGAATGGGGGGGGTTGTGCTGAAAGGGGTCCATCTGTGCTGAATGGGCATGGAGTGAAGCTGAATTATCTCAAGACCAATTCACACTGCCAGCTGACCGCGTTATCGGTAAAGCGCCACTAAAAAGCGGCACTTTACCATCGTTTTAGCTGCGCTATTCGGCAACTAGCGGGGTGCTTTTAACCCCCGTTAGCGTTTTAAGAAAGGGTTAAATGCAGTGTGTATCACCACTGCTGAAGCGCCCCCCTCTGAAAAAATTTCAGTGGACGCCCATGCTCCCGGCTAATTAGTAAGTGTGTCCTGATTGGCTGAGAGGACAGGCGATCCGATTGGATGCCTAGGAGGAAGAGGAAGGAGTCTCCTAGAGTTGCCACCTCATCCCTTTAAATCCAAACACATATTAATTACATAATTTAGGTTCTGTGGCTGATTAAGGTGGTCATTAAACTCACAAGTTTCTAGAAATCGCTATGTCGTGCTGTGGGGATTGCGGGGCCACAATCAAAGAGAAAGTGTGTTGTGCCGTGGAGGGGGAATTAGTGGGAGACCCGAGTACAATTATTCAAAAGTGACTCCTGCGGCACGTGGGGGCTCGTCCGTCTGGAATTATCTGCTGAATTTTTTGGAGCAGTTGCTACCGGCAATGGCCGGGCAAAGTTTAACCACTTCAGCCCCAGAGGATTTGGCTGCCCAATGACAGGCCATTCTTTGCGATTGCGACTACGGCACTGTGCGGCTTTAACTGACAGTTGCGCGGATGTGCAACAATTTAAAAAAAAACAATCTTTTTTACTTTTTGCTTTAAAAAATATCCCCCAAAAATATATAGAAAAATAAATTCTCAGTTTAGGCCGATACGTATTCTTCTACATATTTTTGGTAAAAAAAATCGTAATAAGCGTTTATCGATTGGTTTGCACAAAAGTTATAGCGTCTACAAAATAAGGGGTAGTTTGATTGGCATTTGTATTGTACATTTTTTTTATACCAGTAATGGTGGTGAGCTGCGATTTTTATCGCGACTGCGACATTATGGCGGACACATCAGACATTTTTTATACTATTTTGGGACCATTCACATTTATACAGCGACCAGTGCTATTAAAATGCACTGCTTACTGTGTAAATTACACTGGCAGGGAGGGGATTAACCCCTAGGGGGCGAGGAAGAGGTTAAGTGTGTCCTAGGGAGTGATTCTAACTGTGTGGGGGATAGGCTACGAGTGACACGACAGTGATCACTGCTTCCGATCACAGGGAGCTGTAGATCAGTGTCCTGTCACTAGGCAGAACAGGGAAATGCCTTGTTTAGACAGGCATCCCCCTTTCTGCCCCCCTGTGACCCAATCGCGGGACACTGGCGGACATTGAGTCCATGGGTGCCACGGACACGATCACGGAGAGTGCGACGGATGTGCGTGCGTCTGCTGCACACCTTCTTAAAGGGGATGTACAGGTACGTCCATTTTCCTACCGCCGCCATTCTGCCGACGTATATCGGCGTGCATCGGTCAGCAAGTGGTTAATGAAATCGCTATGTCTTGCTGTGTGGATTGCGGGACTGCAATAAAAGAGAAAGTGTGTTGTGCCATGGAGGGCTATCCAGCAAGAGATTCTTCTTACTGTTCTGGCTGGCCAACCCCCCTACTATATCTCCCAGCATTCAATGTTCAGCCTTTGTAATTCAGAAGCACAGTATTTACATGAGATCCAGAAAGAAGCAAGCTTTTTCAGGTGACTGTATTTTAAAAAATCCTAACTCAGTTTGCAAGTGTTGTCTCGTAAAACAAGCAGGATTCAGGCCAAAGCGGTTTGCAGTACTGCATTTGGCCTGAGGTAGGGGGGCGCCAGAGCCGAACGGCGACAGTCCCAGTCGACCTGCGCCGTTCGGAGCTGTTCGGAAATGCTCGGAAATACTAAGTTCCCGAGCCTTCCCAAGGTTTGCCGAGGTCAACCGAGCTGTCGTTGGGCCTTTCTGGCTGTTTCTGAGGCTCTCCGGTGCCCCCCCCCCCCACCTCTGGCCACATGAAGTCAATGCGGAACTATTTTTTTTTGTTTCCATTGACTTCAATGGGGTAACTCGCTTTGATATGCCAGTACTTTGGATTACGAGCGTTCTCCTGGAACGGACCATGCTTTGAATCCAAGGTTCCACTGTATTCTTCATAACTCAGTAACAGCATGCCTGGTTACATATACATGCCCCTCCCTATTGCCCATAGTACTGCTCAGCATTCTTACCATCTCATCGTCTCCATTAACGACCACCAGGTCAGACATATTGGACTTGCACTCTTTCCTGGCATCTTCCCAAGTTTCCGCGTTCCAAGCCTTATAGTAACAGCTGAGGCCATAGTGAGCCCAGTGTGTTTCACACAACGGAGTAGAAGGGCCTGAAAGAGAGACAGGAAGAGATAGCAAGGTGCGAGAAAGAGAGGGAGGTTGGTGGGGACCATGTAAGACTGACCCAGTTACAAGAGCCTATTAGAGTTAAAGAACAAAAAAGAGTAACACAGTTAACGAGCGTTTCGCAATACAAGCTATCTTTTTTTTAAAATTATGACTCGGCTTGCGAATGTTGTCTCGCAAAGCAAGCAGGTTTCAAGCCTCTGCGGTGTGCATTTGGCCAGAGGTGCGGGTGCACTAGTGAAACTCGGAGCCCTTTGGAAATCCTCAGAAATACTCTGTGCCAAGTCTTTACGAGGGTTTCCAAATGCACCAGAACGGTCTTACTTAGTCTCTCCGGCTCCTGGGACCTCTTCTGTGTCTGGCGTTGACTCTTCCCACTGAGCTATCTGTGATGCAGGAGAGTTCTTTGCCTGACCTATTGGACTATCCTATCTGATCCATTGGACGACCCTGCCTTGTATCTTGATTGCTGTTGAACCTTGCACTCCTTGCTCCTCCTGTGAACTTCCTTTTATAAGGCTTGTCTCAGCACTTCCTCTTTGCCAGGTTATTGTCCCTTTTCAGCCAGTGTCTTGAAGTACTTTTCAAAGGATCTCCCTTTCCTAGGAATTCAACTAATGGTCTAAGCCAGGGGTCTCCAAACTATGGACCTCCAGTTGTTCAAGAACTACAATTCCCGTCATGCCTAGTAATGTATGTGAATGTTAGAGCTTTAGGCTGCATTCACACCTTTGCATAGGCGATTTGCGGCGACAAAAAATAGGCGTTGTTTTTAACCGGGTTTTTTTTACATTGTATTGTCGGCTATGTGGAACGCCGAAGCCGCCCGATCCGCGCGTCGAAAAAGGGTCCGGGACTTGTTTGAAATTCGGCGTTCGACGTTCTATCGACGTATGGCGTTCTGTGTTAGGAGATGTGAACAGTCTCCATAGAGAACAATGTAAATTCGACCCTTCGGCGTATTGTAACGTTGCGCTTCCGACGTAAATACGTCTAGGTGTGAATGGAGCCTTACAATGACTCCTGGGACGTGTAGTTCCTTAACAGCTGAAGGGCCGTAGTTTGGAGAACCCTGGTCTAAGCTAATGGTATGTAAACATTCCCAGTCTACAAATTTACTAGAAGAGCCACAATGTCTGACAATTGTTTGACATAAGACAATTTATGGTGTTCCACCGAGGCTTAGGTCAAAGGTGGTCATAAATTATGATTAACCCTGGATGACCCTAGCATTAAGAATTATTCCTTATACACCACCGCCCCTACAGGTTAAAAGTGGCATTACTCAAAATGGCCGCATCCTTGGTTGCTATGGCAGCCTACCTAACAAAGCATCATTTGACATTGTCAATGATGTAGTAATGTGAGATATACACTCACTTCTTGGGTGTGTTAAAAAGTAGTTGTAGAGGACACGAGGGGATCAATCTTGGAGGGTTGCTGATGAAAGATCGGTCACTCTATCTATCTGGTGGATCTCTAAGGGTCTCTGGAGGGTTCTATCTCGGGAAGGAAGCTGACTCTGAAAAGATGTCTGGGGAACTCTCTCTCTGAAAGGATCTCTGAAGCCGCGTACACACGGCAGAGAACCTCGACGGGCAGAACACATCGTTCCGCCCGTCGAGGTTCTCTGCCGGCCGTCAGATTCGGCGACCCGCCCGTCGGGAATGGCAACCAGCCATTCATCCAGGCGGGCCGTCGAGCAAATAGAGAACATGCTCTCTATTTCTGCTCGACGGCATTCCCGACGGGATGCTCGCCGAGAGCGTACACACGGCCGAGGTTCTCGCTGGAATGCAGCTTCCAGCGAGGTTCTCGCTGGTTTCCAGCGAGAACCTCGGTCGCGTGTACGCCGCCTGAAGGAAGCTGGAAGGAGATCTTGAACGCAAAGATGTAAGAAGTCCCTCATGGGACTTTGCTTATCAAACAGAAAGAACTCTTAAAATACTGGTAATGTATAGTTTTGTTTATTTACCTTTTGGTGATGGAATGTTTTTGCATACACATAACTAAAACCATTTAAATATATTTGGCAAGATAATTTGGGAGTTATATTATTTTTAACTGCAGTATAAAATAATTATATTCCAAATATTAGGAGACACACAAAAATTATGTTTGTCTTTAAAAAGCTAAATGCCAACAGTTGTACAATGGTTTTAGGGTGATGTCTGTGAAAATAAATTGGGCCAGATTCAGGTAGATTGCCGCATCTTTCCGGTGGCGTAGCATATCTCATTTACACTACGCAGCCGTAACTTAAAGCGGCAGGTCCCGTATTCACAAAGCCCTAAGTTACGGCAGCGCAGTGTAAATGGGCTGGCGTAACCGCGCGTAATTAAAAGTAGGCTGGTAGTGGGCGTGTTGTATGATAATGAATCGTGACCCCACGTAAATGACGCGCCGAACGAACTGCGCATGCGCCGGCCGTGGACGTATACCAGTGCGCATGCTCAAAATCACATCACAAAGTCAATGCTTTTGACGTGAACGTAACCTACACCCAACCCCATTCTGAATCGGCTTATGCAAACGACGAAAACGATGTACAATACGACGTTGTTCCGACGTCCATACTTAACATGGGTTGCGCCTCATATAGCAGGAGTAACTTTACGCCGGTCCGACGTCTTACGTAAACGACGCAAATAGATACGCCGGGCGCAACTACGTTCGTGAATCGGCGTATCAATCTAATTTGCATATTCTACGAGTAAATCTACGGAAGAACCACATAGCGGCCAGCGTAAATATGCAACTAAGATACGGCGGCGTAAGAGACTTACGCCGCTCGTATCTTAGCAAAATTCCGGCGTATCTTGCTTTCTGAATACAGAAAAAAAGATACATTGGCGCATGCTAGAACTTACGTGGCGTATAAACAGATACGCCGACGTAAGTTCTTTCTGAATCCGGCCCATTCTCTCTAAATTTAAAATAAGCTTGTCTGTATTGCCAAGCTTGTGTACAAAATGTCCTTTGATCTGTACACATATAAGAAGTAAAAGAGGAGATCTGTTTGTGTTGAGAAGAGATAACATAGTGTCAATGTAAACAAAAGATATTAACTAAGCCGTATAGGCTTAGAAAAGTCAAGTAAGGTTATTTTACAAGTTACCAGGTTTTAAATATACCAGGGTGATTTAAAGTGAAGGTTTGCCTAAAAATACATTTTTAACATTACATTTATGACATTAAAGATGATTAGAATCGGCTGTTTTTTTTAAAAAAATAAGCTCCGTACATACTGTTTCCAAGATGTATTCTCAACCCGGCTTCCGGGTATGATCGTCGGGACAGGGCGTTCCTAATTGATGGACAGGCATCCGTCCGACGCATACAGCGCGTCACGAGATTCCGAAAGAAGCCGAACGCCGGTGCACAGGTGCCGTATAGAGCCGCACCGAAGTTCGGTTTCTTTCGGAATCTCGTGACGCCCTGTATGCGTCGGACGGATGCCTGTCCATCAATTAGGCACGCCCATCCCCGACCATCATACCCGGAAGCCGGGTTGAGAATACATCTTGGAAACAGTATGTACGGAGCGTATTTTTTTTAAAAAACAGCCGATTCTAATCATCTTTAATGTCATAAATGCAATGTTAAAAATTCATTTTTAGGCAAACCTTCACTTTAAGTAAGAACTGTGAATATACCTCGTCATATAATGTAAACATTATCTGAACATTTAACCATCATGTATCTCCGATTGTAGTATATCAATTATTTGTTTTATCACGAATTGTACCTGATTTAAATTTTGCACTATGACCCAGATTCACAGAGAGTTGGGCGCACATTACGCCGCCGTAAAACGCCGTACGCCACGCCGGCGCAGCGTGGAGGGGCATGCACTGTATTCAGCAAGCTATTGCTCCCAACGCTGCGTCGGCGTGGCATATTTTTCGAAGGCGCAGGCCGACGTAGGTGGAAGTGGGCGTGACCCCATGCAAATGATAGTCCGAGCATGGCGCAGTGTTTTACGCCCGGCATAATCACGAACTGTGCATGCGTTGTGATGTAACCGTGACGTAGACGCATGAAACTGCACAACTGCCTAAGCTACGTCGGATCACTACGTACGCCGTGAACGTAGCGTACGCCCAATATGCCGGCCTGTGTTCTCTGGTGCAGACCTTTGCATGTCTGTTGCCGGGTTGCGCCTCCTTTATGGGGAATAACTTTACGCCGGACGTTCAATTTACGCGCACCTCATGCAGCATGCTTCGGGCGCACGTACGTTCGTGAATCACCGTATTTCAACATGCGTCCAGACAAAAGTACACCCACGCTACGCTGGGTTATGTAAGCTACGTCGGCGTAGGGTGGCCAGTTTTTAGGCGTATATTGGTTTGTGACTCTGGCTGGCGCACACATACGTCGGCGCACATTTGCACTTACATCGGAGTAACGTGATTTTTGTCGGCGTAAGTGCTTTGTAAATCTGGGCCAACATCTTTAGTTAATAAATATATATATATGTTTAAATTAAATATTCATTTGTGTTGCTTATCTTCAAAAAATCACGGATAAAATAATTTTGTATTTCTTGTTTGATATTGTAGGAAAATTGTAACTCTCCCAAAGCACAGATTTACATATTTCCATAAATACAATAATATTTTATATTTCAGTATAAACATTCTGGGCCAGATTCTTAAAAGAGATACAACGGTGTATCGCAGGAAACACCGTCAGATCTCTGTTTTTTTCCCCGGGTATCTATGCGTCTGATTCCTAGAATCACTTACGCATAGATACAGTGAAGATCCGACAGGTGTAAAACAATTACACTGTCGGATCGGAGATGTAATGACTTCGCTGGCCGCTAGGTGGCCTTTACGTTGATTTCTCATTTGCCTATGCAAATGAGCCTAATACGCCGATTCCTGAACGTTTTTACGCCGCTCCGTTGTCGTTTACGTCGTTTCCGTAAGCGTAAGGTTACCCCTGCTATATGAGGGGTAGGCTTACGAAGGTCCGTCGTATGCCATGTTAAGTATGGCGTCGGGTCAGCGTCGTCTTTTTCCGTCGGTTACGTTGTTTTACCAAGTCGTTCGCGAATAGGGCATTGCGTAAGTGCTGATCACGTCATTTTCACGTCGGTTTCAACAACGTTTTCCGACGTGAGCTGGAGCATGCGCACTGGGCTTTTTTCCCGCCCGGCGCATGCGCAGTTCGATCGACACGGGGGCGTGCTTAATTTAAATACAAGCCGCCCCCTTTGAATTACGCGGGGATACGCCGGGCCATTTACACTACGCCGCCGCAAACTACGGAGCAAGTGCTTGGAGAATACGGCACTTGCTCCATTAAGTTGCGGCGGCGTAGTGTAAATGGCTTACGCTACGCCGCCGCAGTTTCTACCAGAATCTGGCCCACTGATGGTATATTTAGGCACTATGCCGAGATACGTCAATGGTTCTGACAATACGAATCATTCCCATTCAACGGAAAATGTCGCTTGCGAAAATACGAATTTGTCCGAACACAAAAAATCCCGTTTAGCAAAATTACGAATGATTACAAATCAACAGGACGGAAAAGAAACTAAACTGAACACATTTTTCCGTTGTGCACAAGTCTAGGAAGACGAGGTTAGATGTCACTTTTTTGAAGGGACAAGGACGGGCCCAGATTAAATTGAAATAAGGTGACCCCCTTCTTACATGGGGTACGGGTAAGTTTGGTGGTCCAATGAATGTAGCAGGAACAACTCACCGTGTGCTTTCCAGATTTCATCGTCCAGTTTTCCCACAGCTCCCGAAACCCTCTGAATGCCATTAGAAAGAGGCCCTGTTATAGAAGACCAGAAGATCTCAGTGGGGAACACGGCTGCTCTACAATACGTAGTACAGAAAGGGTGACAAGGCGTAGAGAACTTACTAATGCGTTGCACTCTGGTAGTCTCTTTCTTGAGGTACAAAATGGTAGAGGTGCTACCTAGAACTCTACTCATGTTTTTTTGTTTTGTTTTTTAAAGATACGCTTTATAAATGTATTTTGTAGTTAAAGCCGAGTTACACCCAAAAGTGGAACTTCCCCTTTAAGCACTCCTCGCCCCCCTTACATGCCACGTTTGGCATTACATTTTTTGGGGGGGGGGAGTGGGTGCTTCGGTAGGAGTGGGACTTCTTGTCCCACTTCCTACTCTTACCCATAGGGTACCGCCTAGGCGAATCCTCCTCTCCGCCTATGTGGCCCCTCCCTCTAGGGACACGTGACAGGTCCCCAGAGATTGTCCGTCCATTCGCGCATTCGCAGTGCATGCCCGGCCATGAAGCCGAAAGCTGTCACGCCCAGGTGCCCAGAATGTGAATCGAGGTGCCGAGGAGAGGAGCGGGGAGAGGAGCGAGACCATGGGACAGGTAAGTGTCTGTTTATTAAAAGTCAGCAGCTACACTTTTTGTAGCTGCTGACTTTTAATAAACATTAAAAGGCTGGCAATCCGCTTAAAAGCAGAGTTCTGCCTAAAAGCAGAACTTCTGCTTTTCGGAATGCCCCCCCCCCCCCCTCAGGTGTCACATTTGGCACCTTTCAGGGGAAGGAGGGAGCTGACCTGTGGAATCCAGGTATTCCCTCCCACTTCTGGGCATAGGTCGCCGGGGCGACCTACGCCACATCCAAAAACGTCTCCGTCCCCCTGCTGGCTATTGGGAGACACACAGGTCCCAGAAGACAGCAGGGACCAGTGGGATTGCGCAACGCGACTCGCACATGCGCAGTAGGGAACCAGGAAGTGAAGCAGAAAGGCTTCACTTCCTGATTGCCTTACTGAAGATGGAGGCAGCACCACCTGAGAGCTGAGGGACAGATCGCCTTCGGGTGCCGACATCACGGGCGCCCAGGTCAGGTAAGTGTCTTTATATTAAAAGTCAGCAGCTGCAGTATGTGTAGCTGCTGATTTTAAAAAAAAATTTGGGGGTGGAACTCCGCTTTAAGGTACAAAACAAAGCCTATTGGTCATACCCAGGCTTACTCACTGACAGTACTTGCCCTGACTGGCCGAGACTGGTTTTACCTAGTTCCAACGCTGGCTTTACACTGCCCTGCTGTGATTGGACACAAAAGGTGGAATTTATGATTTCTCCAATCTCAAGCAGGGGGCGGGGATTGTTCCTCTCCAGACATTCCTGGCCAGGACAAGTGCTGTCAGTGAGTAAAGCGGCAATGTAGTGGCCCTTTTTGGGGGCAACAGATAGAAGGAGGGGGGGTGGCTGTGTCAGCTTCATTCCGGGACACTGTATTGTCCTGGAATGAAGGTGCCGGGACCTGGGACAGGCCTGCAAAATGCGGGACTGTCCCGGGCAATCCGGGACACGTGGTCACCCTAGTGGTCAGTCTAGGGTTGCCACCTTTTCAAGTCAAACCCGAACACTTTCGCGGTGCACAGCAATTTTTTTCATAGTATAAACTATAGATATACTTTGTGATTAAATAAAATTTCTAATCATACGAAGTTAATCACAAGAGTTCCCCCTTTACATCAGAGTCCACCGAGTCCCCCTTTTACATCTGAATCCACAAGACTCCCCCTTTACATCAGAGTCCACAGAGTTCCCCCTTTACATCAGAGTCCACAGAGTTCCCCCTTTACATCAGAGTCCACCGAGTCCCCCTTTATATCTGAACTTGCAGATTTCCCTTACACTGTAGTTTCTGATGCAGGGGAGAACTCTGGGGAATTTAACATAAGGGATGCTCTGGAAACCCGGATTCAAGGGGGAACACTGAAAACTCTTATGTATAGAGGGAACTCTGATGTAAGGGGGAGACATTGCTGCCTCTGGTGTAAAGAGGAACTCTGATTTAAGGGGTGCTCTGGGAACCCTGATTTACCTTCGTGTACTCACTCAGCGGCAGAAGAGAGAAGGGGGCGGGGGGGAGACTCCTGACACAGACAGGAAAGGATGGTGAGATCACTCACCCCTTGGCAGTCAGCACCTCTCATCTAGATGTATCCAAAGGCTGCTGGACTTCAAATTTCCAGCCCCAACTTTCTCTTTTTGAGGCACAACACCAGGGATTGCAGTATGGGCAGACACAGAGGGGTAGGGGTGGGGGGGAAGAGGTGCACATAGAGCCCTCTCTCCTCTCCCATCTGTATGTGGGAGGGGGATTTAGTGCTGGGCAGTGTGAAAGAGTGTAATAGACACTTCTGGCTTAGACAACTGCAGCCAGCAACCCTGCTGGGAAGTCATAGTCCAGTGTGAATAATGTGTCCGGGTTTCAGACAGTCTGAAACCCGGACGCAATATTTCAAACCCGAACTGGCCGGGTGAATCCCGGACAGGTGGCAACCCTAGGTCAGTCAAATTTCACGAACAGTAGGAGGACCTTAAAGGGGCATTAAATACCAGGATTGCATTACATACAGAGTGCAGAGTTCAGGGAGGGTTACACACAGAGTGCAGAGCTGTCACTTGTAAACACAGAGACCGGACTTCTGTGTTTACAAGTGATTATGGTGAGCAGGCACCAAAGGGTCTGAGCCAGAGTTGGTTCCACTCAGTTCCACCTGAGAAAAAGCCCTGCTTGTCTCCATGTCAGGCTAGGGACAGGTCCGGATTGCCTCCGCCTCTACCGACGGCCATGGTAAGCAGGGGGGGGCACCGGATCGCGGCGGGAGGGGGGGGGGCCTCTCCCGCCGCAGATAAAAGTGATCTTGCTGCAAATCCGCCGCAGAGACCACTTTTATCTAAAAAGAGAACCGCCAGCTCTTGAAAAGGATACTGGGGTTATGGCAGCTAGCTGCTACCATAACAACGGTATTCCTCTTCTATAGTCGTCCGGCGGGAAGCAAGTGATTAAAAGGTCAGTCTATAATTTTCAGGATACAATAGAAGTGATGTGTTTGACTTACTTGTCCCCAGCTTAATGTTTTTCAGGTTCCCAGAGAGTATGTGAGCTAAAAAAAAAGAAAAAATGTTTTTTTTATTTTTTTACAAATATATATTTACACCCTCCTGTGCCCAAAAGGACGCATTTCTTGTAGTGTACATTTAGGGATTTTAGTTCCCTAAGCCCTGCTCTATACCCTTTATACTGTATATTTATTTTTTAGGTTGATTTTCTGTAGAATTCTCTCTGGTATTGTTGTGCTCAGGAGTATTCTCTGTTACATTATCGGGGCAGACTATGTTGAGTAGGATCCCGGGTGTAGGGTCAGAGGTGTATCCTGTTAGCAGTGTTGCCAACCATCTGTATTTTTACGGACAGTCCGCAAAAACCGGCACTTTTTTCCCCTGTCCGTAGATGCCCGTAGTAACGGGAATGTGGCAGTTAAAATAGCCATGACGGGGTCTGGCTTGGAACTGCGCATGCGCAGTTCCGGAACTTGCCGTATGCCGAGCCGAGCAGAGCCTGTATTGGGCCGGCGCGGGGCGAATCTTACAGGCTGTGCGGTGCTGGCATGCTTGGCGAGGCGAGGCGAGGCGAGTCACATGATGTGAGCGGATGATGATGGACGATGACAGCAGGTGATGAAGCAGGTGGGGATGGTGACAGAGGGGGATGGAGGCAGAGGGGAATGGTGCATTGGTGGCAGGGGGGATGGTGGCAGAGGGGTGGTGGTGACAGACAGAGGAAAATGGTGCATTGGTGGCAGTGGCAGAGGGGGATGGTGCATTGGTGGCAGGGGTGGTGGTGGCAGAGGGGGATGGTGGCAGGGGGTGGTTGTGGCAGAGAGGGGTGATGGTGGCAGAGAGGGATGGTGGTGGCAGAGGGTAATAGAGGTAGGGTGTGATGGTGACAGAGGGGTGGTTGTGACAGAGGAGGATAGTGCATTGGTGGCAGGGGGTGATGGTGGCAGAGGGGGGTGGTGCATTGGTGGCAGGGGGTGATGGTGGCAGAGGGAAATGGTGCATTGGTGGCAGGGGGTGGTGGTGGCAGAGGGGGGGTGGTGGCAGGGGGTGGTTGTGGCAGAGGGGGGTGATGGTGGTAGAGAGGGATGGTAGTGGCAGAGGGTAATGGAGGTAGGGTGTGATGGTGGCAGAGGGGTGGTGGTGACAGAGGGGGATGGTGCATTGGTGGCAGGGGGTGATGGTGGCAGAGGGGGATGGTGCATTTGTGGCAGGGAGTGATGGTGGCAGAGGGAAATGGTGCATTGGTGGCAGGGGGTGGTGGTGGCAGAGGGGGGATGGTGGCAGGGGGTGGTTGTGGCAGAGGGGGGTGATGGTGGTAGAGAGGGATGGTAGTGGCAGAGGGTAATGGAGGTAGGGTGTGATGGTGGCAGAGGGGTGGTGGTGACAGAGGGGGATGGTGCATTGGTGGCAGGGGGTGATGGTGGCAGAGGGGGATGGTGCATTTGTGGCAGGGAGTGATGGTGGCAGAGGGAAATGGTGCATTGGTGGCAGAGGGGGGATGGTGGCAGGGGGTGGTTGTGGCAGAGGGGGGTGATGGTGGTAGAGAGGGATGGTAGTGGCAGAGGGTAATGGAGGTAGGGTGTGATGGTGGCAGAGGGGTGGTGGTGACAGAGGGGGATGGTGCATTTGTGGCAGGGGGTGATGGTGGCAGAGGGAAATAATAATAATAATAATAATAATGCAAGTCTTATATAGCGCTGTCTTACCCTAACTTGCCAGGCAAGCTATGAAGCCAGGCGAGCTTCTTGCCAGGCAAGCTTCTGAAGCCACAGCCGAAGCTGTAGCTCATCGGGTCTCGAGGCGCTTATATAGTAACATAGTCACTATTACCCAAATGGTGCATTGGTGGCAGGGGGTGGTGGTGGCAGAGGGGGGATGGTGGCAGGGGGTGGTTGTGGCAGAGGGGGGTGATGGTGGTAGAGAGGGATGGTAGTGGCAGAGGGTAATGGAGGTAGGGTGTGATGGTGGCAGAGGGGTGGTGGTGACAGAGGGGGATGGTGCATTTGTGGCAGGGGGTGATGGTGGCAGAGGGAAATGGTGCATTGGTGGCAGGGGGTGGTGGTGGCAGAGGGGGGATGGTGGCAGGGGGTGGTTGTGGCAGAGGGGGGTGATGGTGGTAGAGAGCGATGGTAGTGGCAGAGGGTAATGGAGGTAGGGTGTGATGGTGGCAGGGGGTGGTGGTGGCAGAGGGGGATTGTGCATTGGTGGCAGGGGTGGTGGTGGCAGAGGGGGGTGGTGGCAGGGGGTGGTTGTGGCAGAGGGGGGTGATGGTGGCAGAGAGGGATGGTGGTGGCAGAGGGTAATGGAGGTAGGGTGTGATGGTGGCAGAGGGGTGATGGTGACAGGTGATGGGGGCAGGAGGTGATTGGACTAAATAATTTACCCTTATTATGTCGGAAATAACAAAAATATTTTTTTTACCTTAATATCTCCCTTCAATCACATTGCTATTTGCCTAGCGCAGTGTTTTTCAACTCCAGTCCTCAAGGCACACCAACAGGTCAAGTTTTCAGGATTTCCCTCAGATGAAATGGCTGTGGTGATTACTAAGGCAGTGAAACTGATCAAATCACCTGTGCAAAATAATGGGAAGCCTGAAAACATGACCTGTTGGGGCGCCTTGAGGACTGGAGTTGAAAAACACTGGTCTAGCGTACTTGTTTGTAGCCTAAATACTGAAATTTGCAGCTAAAAATTAAATTTGTAACTTTTGTGAAATGCCAGTAAAAACGTGGCTGTGCCAGTGAATTTTGGGTGTCGTGCCAGTAAATTTCAATCTGGTAGGTTGGCAACACTGCCTGTTAGTTAGTTGGCCAGTGTGATGGAAGTACTAAAATTCCTATTTTGTGTTATGTTATTTTTCACCTGAGCTTCTCAAATGTAGCTTTTCTTTCATTATTTCTTTTATTTGCTTTTTATCTCTTGATAAAAACATATGTATGTGTTGGCGTATTAGAATACTGTTACTTTCCTTAAGAGACATTATAGAGTTAAAAACCTTCAGGAAGTGATTAAGTGAAGACTAGCTGTTCGTCCTGAGAAATTGCGTCAGGTCATCAATCATTATCAGTTTGGCACCCCACGTTGGGCGGCAATTGATGAGGACTGATTAACTTTTATTATAGGACAAGTCTTTCTTTAATAATGTTCCTGTTGAGTTTGTCTTTAGTTGGCTGGACCATACTTTATCGAATATGCTAAGCACTGTCCCGGAGGGGTTCCTTTGTCTGAGCCTGTGAAGTCTGTACATCAGGGTTGCTGATTTGGAGCCCAGGCTCTAGGACAGTGATGGCGAACCTTGGCACCCCAGATGTTTTGAAGCAACATTTCCCATGGTGCTCAACTACACTGCAGAGTGCACAAGCATTATGGGCAATGTAGTTGCATGTAAAACATCTGGGGGTGCCAAGGTTCACCATCACTGCACTAGGAGCAGGATCGAATTTAGAGTATCATATGCTTGGTGCTGTGGATTTTGGTGGACCTGTTACTGGGCGATCTTCTGCTTTCCAAGAGCCTGTGCTGGCGTGCGGCCAAACGCAGTCATACAGACGTAACACTATGGAAGCCTGGCATTTGCTTTTGCGCAACTTGTTCTTTTGAAAGGACCAGTGGCGGACTGACAACTCATGGGGCCCCCAGGCTCCCTAATGGCATGGGACCCTTGGGCAGTGCCCGAGTGCCCGAATGGTCAGTCCGCCCCTGGAAAAGAACCAGACTTAAAGAGCCGAGCACATAGGCGGACGAATGTCGGGCGACATTTGCCGGTTCAAAAAAAAAAAAAAACATTTGACATTCGGCCCGTGTGTATGGCACCCGGTCCCACAGAAGCCGGTGTTCCGTCAATTTCTCTAACCCATCAGAAACTCCAACCATGCCGCTTTATCTAAACCAGTGATGGGGAACCTTGGCAACCCAGATGTTTTGCAACTACATTTTCCATGGCGCTCATGCACTCTGCACTCACTCATCATGGGAAATGTAGTTCCAAATCACCTGGGGTGCCAAAGTTTGCAATCACTGATCTAAACCCTTATGCCGCGTACACACGACCGTTTTTTCATGACGTGAAAAATGCATTTTTTTTAATGTCATGGGCTCCAGAACATTTTTCTCAACGTGAAATGGACATTAAAAATTTAGAACATGCGCTAAATTTTCCCACCGTTTTTCATGTCGTCAAAAACGGTCGCGTGTGGGCTTTAACGACGGGAAAAAAACACGCATGCTCAGAAGCAAGTTATGAGACTGGAGCGCTCGTTCTGGTAAAACAAGTGGTTGTAATGGAGATCGCGCATTCGTCACGCTGTAACAGACTGAAAAGCACAAAGACTGAAAAGCGCGAATCGTCTCTCACCAAACTTTTACTAAACACAAAATCAGCCCAAAGGGTGGCGCCATCCGAATGGAACTTCCCCTTTATAGTGCCGTCGTACGTGTTGTTCGTCACCGCGCTTTGCTAGAGCATTTTTTCTTTTCACGATCATGTGTAGGCAAGGCAGGCTTGACAAGAATCACAGCAAGGAAAAACTTTGTTTTTTTTAGGACATGAAAATCATGTCGTGTGTAAGCAGCATATCCTTCATCGGACTCTATTCTCATGTTGTGTCCAACTACCAATTCTTTAAAAACTCAAATTACTAAGCAGGGCTGATCCTAGAAGGGTGCACCTGGTGCACTGCACCCAGGCGCTGCAGAGGTGGGGGCGCCAAAGTGCTACCCTCCCTCCTCCTCTCCTTGTGTGTGAGAAGGCGCGCTAGTGTGGGCACAACCGCCCAGGGACGAAGTGACCGCCAGCACCGCGCCCTGCTCAGAAAATATCGTCCTCAGCCCCTACTGAAGCCCACCCAATCTACCATCCCAGAGTCTGTGTCGTGGCTCCTCCCCTGTGGTTGCCTAGCAGCGGGACACTGTAGACAGTGGAGTGGTGGGTGAAGATACCAGGAGCGTGGGTGGGAAGAAGGAGAAGGTGGCAGATGAGAGGACCAGAGGGGAGTTTGATGGGGCAAACTGGCGGCGTTTGATGGGGCAAACTGGGGGCGTTTAATGGGGCAAACTGGCAGCATTTGACGGGAGAAAATGGTGGCTTTTGATGGGGCAAACTGGCGGCGTTTGATGGGGCACACTGGTGGTGTTTGATGGGGCACACTGGTGGCGTTTGATGGGGCAAACTGGTGGCCAAACTGGCGGTGTTTAATGGAGCAAATTGGCATCATTTTGATGGGCAAACTGGCAGCATTTTGATGGAGCAAACTGGCGGCGTTTGATGGGGCAAACTGGCAGAGTTTGATGGGGCAAGCTGGCAGCGTTTGACGGGGCAAACTGGCGGCCTTTGATGGGGCAAACTGGATGGGGCAGACTGGCGGCATTTGATGGGGCAAACTGGCGGCATTTGATGGGGCAAACTGGATGGGGCAGACTGGCGGCATTTGATGGGGCAGACTGGCGGCATTTGATGGGGCAAACTGGCGGCATTTGATGGGGAAAACTGGTGGCCTTTGATGTGGCAAACTGGCGGCCTTTGATGGGGCAAACTGGCGGCCTTTGATGGGGCAAACTGGATGGGGCAGACTGGCGGCATTTGATGGGGCAGACTGGTGGCATTTGATGGGGCAGACTGGCGGCATTTGATGGGGCAGACTGGCGGCATTTGATGGGGCAAACTGGCGGCCTTTGATCTGGCAAACTGGCGGCCTTTGAACTGGCAAACTGGCGGCCTTTGAACTGGCCGCATTTGATGGGGAAAACTGGGGTGGCAATTGATGGGCACAGTGGCTGCGTTTGATGGGCACAGTGAGGCTGCAATTGATGTTTTTTTTTTTTTTTTTCAGTTTGTTTGCCCCCCAATAAAATTTTGACCACCAGCCGCCACTGCATATGACCCTCCAGAACAGGCTTACATATACTCTATATCCTATGGACTTACTTCTCCTGTTTTCCAAGCTCAGTGTGGAACAAATGTCTTCCAGTTGTGAAGAGAAACCACTCTGCTCTGAGGAGAATCTTTTCTGTCGTGAAGTGACATCTTCCTGACGTAAAATAAAGTTGTTGACTGAAGGAAAAAAAAATAAAAAAATAATGCGCATTTCCAACTTCTGTGCCAAACGGGGCGACTTCTTCTAGTCTATACATGACTCTGACTTACTTGTTTCTTTAAGGTCTTCCAGTAGTGAAGAGAGGTTACCGACTGAAATGAAGAGGAACAAAATTACGCATCCCATCTCAGCAAGATTGGTCGGCCACAAAGCATGCCCCGCCCCTCCAAGTACCATTTTATGGGCTCCATCAGGTGTAAAAGCGACCTCATACAAAAAGATGACTTTACAGGTACAATGTTCTTTTGAAAGGTAAAACTCTATTGGTTCTGGGTCACTTTGGGCCAGCCTTTCTCAACCCTTTTACCCCAAAGGAACCCTTGCAATAATTTCCAGGTCTCAGGGAACCCCTGCTAAAAGTAGTCCATTGGTGGTCTTTGGGAATTTGCCCCCACCATTGGTGGTGGACAGTGGGAGGAATTCTCCCTTTACAGACATGGCTCTGGCTGGACCTGGAACTAAGCAGGCACCATCACACAATAGGTCAGTTAGCCTCAGCTCAAGGAACCCTTATGCCCCGTACGCACCTAACTTGGTTGGGGGAAGGGACTCCTGCCCTGAGTCCTTCCTGAAGGATTTACCTGGACCAACTGCTCCTCCAGCTCCTGTCCCAGGACACCTCTGCATGACCTGGTAAAGAGGGGCTCCCTCCCAGCTCCCGAGCTCCTCCGCCGGATCCACCCCCCCAGATGGGGGTGTTTTTCCTGCACACAGTCTAGCACTCCATCCTTCTGTTCAGCCAGCCAGCCAACAACTCACCCCCCAGCAGGCTGGCCGTGAGTATATGAAGGAGGCCTGCCCCCTACCATTCCTAGTTGGGGATTGATCAGGGCTCCTCACATGTACCCTATGTCACTCCAACTCTCAGCCCTGCCCCTCTTACAGAACATTCTCACTGAAAGCAGAGGAGGCGCCCAAAAGCTGAAGTACATGTCAATCCCACCCACGGCTGCAATAACCAAAAACAAACAGGCCTTGCTCGCAGCATAGGCCTGCTTAAATTTACCTGCACTGACAGAACCTACAAAACACTTCGCTTCTAGACCCTACTTATGGTAGAGGGTGCTACACTTTGTAGAAGGAGGAGGAAGCATTTCCCTAGTCTCCCCTCCCCCCCAGTGATCAGACTGTATATTTTTACTTTTGTAGAAGGAGGGTAAAACATTTTCTCAGTCTCCCCTGCCCTAGTGATCAGACTGTACATTGTTACGTTGTAAAAGGAGAAGGAAGCATTTCCCCAGTCTCCCCTCCCCCAGTGACCAGACTGTACATTTCAACTTTGTAGAAGGAGGAGGAAGCCCACCGCTCCTGTAGTACATACCTCCACCCCTGAGTTACAAGTTCACTGCCCCTGAGGCATATGCCTCTACCCCTGAGGTACAAGAGCTACAAAAACACTGCCTCCACTGCTCAGGTACAATCCCATGGCCCCTATAATACATGTCTCCACCCCTGTGGTACATGCCTCCACCCCTGTGGTACATGCCTCCACCCCTGTGGCACAAGCCTATCGCCCCTGTGGTATATGCCACCACCCCTGAGATACAAGCCTATCGCCCATGTGGTAAATCCCTCCACCCCTAAGGAACAAGCCTATCGCCCCTGTGGTATATGCTACCACCCCTGAGGTACAAGCCTATCGTCCCTGTGGTAAATGCTTCCACCCTTGTGGTACATGCCTCCATCCCTGTGACACAAGCCTTTTGCCCCTGTGATACATGCCTCCACCCCTGAGGTACAAGCCTATCGCCCCTGTGGTACATGCCGCCACCCCTGAGGTACAAGCCTATCGTCCCTGCAGTAAATGCCTCCACCCCTAAGGTACAAGACTATCGTCCCTGTGGTACATGCCTCCACCCCTGAGGTACAAGCCTATCGCCCATGTGGTAAATGCCCCCACCCCTGAGGAACAAGCCCATAGCCCCTGTGGTACATGCCACCACCCCTGAGGTACAAGCCTATTTCCCCTGTGGTACATGCCACCACCCCTGAGGCACAAGCCTATCGCCCCTGTGGTACATGCCTCCACCCCT
This sequence comes from Rana kukunoris, assembly GCA_029574335.1. NCBI lineage: Eukaryota > Metazoa > Chordata > Amphibia > Anura > Ranidae > Rana > Rana kukunoris. The sequence goes on along the minus strand of CM056049.1, from coordinate 740,671,996 downwards.
GAGGTACAAGCCTATCGCCCATGTGGTAAATGCCCCCACCCCTGAGGAACAAGCCCATAGCCCCTGTGGTACATGCCACCACCCCTGAGGTACAAGCCTATTGCCCCTGTGGTACATGCCACCACCCCTGAGGCACAAGCCTATCGCCCCTGTGGTACATGCCGCCACCCCTGAGGTACAAGCCTATCGTCGCTGCAGTAAATGCCTCCACCCCTGAGGTACAAGCCTTTTTGCCCCTGTGGTACATGCTCCACCCCTGAGGTACAAGCCCACCACCCATGTAGTACATGCCGCCACCCCTGAGTTACAAGCCTATCGTCCCTGCAGTAAATGCCTCCACCCCTGAGGTACAAGCCTTTTTGCCCCTGTGGTACATGCTCCACCCCTGAGGTACAAGCCCACCACCCCTGTAGTACATGCCTCCACCCCTGAGGTATATGCCTCCACCCCTGAAGTGCAAAAGCTACAAGAGCACTGCCCCTGTAGTACATGCCTCCACCCATGGAAGTACATATATATATATATATATATATATATATATATATATATATATATATATGCCGCCTGTACAGCAATGGCTCTACCACAGAGAATTTGTGGTTACGTGACTGCAAATAAAGAATATTAAAAATAAGTTATTTCATTTTTTCCACGCAATAATTTTAGAAGCAATAAAATATCACTTGATATGCAAATGTCAATTTTATCAGTGCCATTGGACTGTTTGTTGTGCTTGCCCCCCCCCCGAGGACTATGATCATGACGGTCCTTTAAACCCACAAATTGTCACAGGAGAGTTTATTTCCTGAAAACTCTTTATGACTCCATACGGCGAGCGATCATTTATAGGAAAGATCGGAGATTGGATTCTCTGCCTACCTTCATTCTTCACCAGTGCCTGCTCCTCTGCGAGATTACCATCTGAGGAGGAAACAAAAATCATATCAGAGGATGTCCCCCCCCCCCCCCCCCAGTATATATTCCATAGTATACGTATATATGGGACGCCTGCCTTTACACGCACATGAACTTTAACCACTTCCCGCCCGGTCAATAGTCAATTGACGTCCAGGAAGTGGTTCTGTAATCCTGACTGGACGTCTTTTGACGTCCTGCAGGATTACATTCCGGCGCACGCCGCGCGCCCGGGGACACGCAGCATGGCGATCGGTGATGTGATGTGTCAGTCTGACACCCTGCATCTCTGATCTCGGTAAAGAGCCTCCGGCGGAGGTTCTTTACCACGTGATCAGCCGTGTCCAATCACGGCTGATCGCGATGTAAACAGGTAGAGCCGTCGATGGCTCTTCCACACTCGCGTCTGATAGGCGTGAGTAGAGGAGAGCCGATCGGCGGCTCTCCTGACGGGGGGTTCGCGCTGATTGTTTATCAGTGCAGCCCCCCTCAGATGCCAACACTGGACCACCAGGGATTGCCCTCCGGTGCTCAATAGAGAAAAATAGGCAAAAAAACATAACAAAAAAAAAATCAAACACATTCGATGCCAATTAGTGCCCACAAATGGGCACTGACTAGCAACATGGGCACTGACTGAAATGATGCCCAGCAATGCCATCAGTGCCACCCCTCAGTGTCCATCAGTGCCACCCCTCAGTGTCCATCTATGCCCATTGCCCACCTATCAGTGTCCATCTGTGCCACCCATAAGTACCCATCAGTGCCACCCATAAGTGCTGCCCATGAGGGCCCATCAGTGCCGCCAAAGAGTGCCCAGTGCCGCCTATGAGTGCCCATCAGTGCCGCCTATGAGTGCCCATCAGTGCAGCATACCAGCGCCGCCTATCAGTGCCCATCAGTGCCGCCTATCGGTGCCCATCAGTGCCACCTCATCGGTGTCCAACAGTGCCACCTCATCGGTGCCCATCAGTGCCGCCATATCAGTGCCCGTAATTGAAGAAGAAAATGTACTTTTTTACAAAAATAATTAACAGAAAAAAATATATTTTTTTCCCCAAAAATGTCAGATCCTCCTTGCAATTGCAGAAGGGCTCCATCCTGCAATAACTCCTCCCAAGGACCTGCCCACAGGGGATGGAGTAGGGTTGCCACCTCATCCCTTTAAACCTGAACACATATAAATTACACGGGTCCTGAGGATAATTTAATGCAGATTGTGAGTTTAATTACCACCTTAACCGCTTAGCGACCAGCGCACGCCGATATACCTTGACACAATGGCGCGGGCAGGCAAATGGGCGTACCTGTACGTCCCTTTAAATTTGCCACCCAGCGGGCGCGCACGTGCACTCTCCGCGTGCCTCGTGAGTGCACTTGCGGGTCCTGCGAAGTGGATGTTACCGGGCGGTCGGCAAAGGCAGAACAGGGGGAAGCCTTTGTAAACAAGGCATTGACCTGTTCTGCCTAGTGACGTGTCGCTGATCGAATGTTCCCCCGTGATCGGGAACAGTGATCAGTGACGTGTCACTGGTAGCTCCTCCCCCCTTAACAGTTAGAATCACTCCATAGGACACACTTAACCCCTTCCACGCCACCTAGTGGTTAACCCCTTCCCTGCCAGTGTCATTTTCACAGAAGTCAGTACATTTTTATAGCACTGATCGATGTATAAATGTGAATGATCCCAAAAATGTGTCAAAAGTGTCCGATGTGTCCGCCACAATGTCGCAGTCACAATAAAAAAAAAATCACAGATCGCCGCCATTACTAGTAAAAAAAAAATGATTACTAAAAATGCCATAAATCTATTTCCTATTTTGTAAATAGTGATGAGCGGAATACGCTATATTCGATTTCGCGATATTTTGCGAATATTTTGAAGAATATTCGCGAATATTCGTTAATATCGAATATTCGTGATATTTTATAAAAAAAAAAAAAATGCTGAATTTCGCCAATTTTGGATAAAATATCACGAATATTCGATATTTACGAATATTCGCTATATTTTATTCAAAAAAAAAAAAATTGCGAAATTTCGCCAATTTTGGATAAAATATCACGAATATTCGATATTTACGAATATTCACTATATTTTATTAAAAAAAAAAAAAAAAATTGCGAAATTTCGCATTGACGAAATTTCACATTGCCGAATTTTCGCATTGGCGAAATTTCGCAATTTTTTTTTTTTTATAAAATATCCGGGGAAAAAAAAGATCACGAAAAAAAAAATTGCGAAATTTCGCTAGTGCGAATGAAAAATTGATTGCAAAATTGATTGCGAAAAAAAATACGAATATTCGAAATAGCGAATTTTCACCGCGATATTCGAGTTATTCGCGAATACTCGAATATGCAATATTCGTAGCGAATATTCGCAATGCGAATATTCGTGAGCAGCACTATGTAAATGCTATAACTTTTGCGCAAACCAATCGATAGACGCTTATTGCGTTTTTTTTTTACCAAAAATATGTAGAAGAATACGTTTCGGCCTAAACTGAGGAAAACATTTTTTTTATTTTTTATTTTTAATCAGGGATATTTATTATAGCAAAAAGTACAAAATATTGCTTTTTTTTTCAAAATTGTCGCTCTATTTTTGTTTATAGCGAAAAAAATAAAAACTGATCAAATACCACCAAAAGAAAGCTCTATTTGTGGGGGGAAAAATGACGTCAATTTTGTTTTGGAGCCACGCCGCCAAGGACCGCGCAATTGCTAGTTAAAGCGACGCAGTGCCGAATCGCAAAAAGTGCTCCGGTCTTTGGCCAGCCAAATGGTCCGGGGGGTGAAGTGGTTAATCAGCCACAGATCCTGTGTAATTATTATGTGTTCGGTTTTAAAGGGGTGGGGTGACAACCCTAGGACTGAGGGCCCTTGAGAGGAGTACTGAGGCCGGGTGCTGGGATGTGTTTAGGAAGGTATGTACAGCACCCTGCCGGCCCCTCCCACCAGCCTGCAAAGAAAACAAAGATGGTGGATGTAACATTGATACTCGCAGTGAATAAACTGGAGGATTGTGAAGAAGACCAAAATAAGGAACATGAACATTATAATAATCACAAGGATGAGGACGACCCAATATTGTGTGTTCCTCGGGGGCGGAGTCCCTGGAATAATTATAGACAGAGGGGGTTATGGGAAAGGCAGAATATTTCAGCAGAAATTGGTTTACAACATGGTATTGCGATACATACTGTACATGAAGACATTTGGGTAAAGGTTGGATAATCTATGAAGCAATGTTCTGCATGCACCACAGTGGCATGACTGACATGTATGTCATGTGTGGTCAGTTGTAGTGATGAGCGGAATACGCCATATTCGATTTCGCGATATTTCTCGAATATTTCGAAGAATATTCGCGAATATTCGTTAATATCGAATATTCGTGATATTTTATAAAAAAAAAAAAATTGCGAATTTTCGCCAATGCGAATTTTCGCTAATGCGAATTTTCGCTAATGTGAAATTTCGCGATTTTTTTTTTTTTTTTTTTTTTTTTATAAAATATCACGAATATTCGATATTTACGAATATTCGGTATATTTTATATAAAAAAAAAGCGAAATTTCACATATGCGGTTGTTAATATCGAATATTCGTGATATTTGATAAAAAAAAAAATTGCGAATTTTCGCTATTGCGAATTTTATTGCGAATTTTTTTGCGAAATTTGAAAAATATCGAATATTCGAAATAGCGAATATTCGCCGCGATATTCGAGATATTTGCGAATACTCGAATATGCAATATTCGTAGCGAATATTCGCAATGCGAATATTCGTGAGCAACACTAGTCAGTTGTACACCCCTCTTATCCAGAGTACATGGACCATATGGTGAGTACATGGACCATAGGGTGAGTACATGAACCATAGGGTGAGTACATGGACCATAGGGGCAGTACATAGACCATAGGGTGAGTACATGGACCATAGGGGCAGTACATAGACCATAGGGTGAGTACATGGACCATAGGGGAAGTACATGGACCATAGGGGGAGTACATGGACCATAGGGGAAGTACATGGATCGTAGGGTGAGTACATAGACCATAGGGTGAGTACATGGACCATAGGGGCAGTACATAGACCATAGGGTGAGTACATGGACCATAGGGGAAGTACATGGATCGTAGGGTGAGTACATAGACCATAGGGTGAGTACATGGACCATAGGGGAAGTACATGGATCATAGGGGGAGTACATGGACCATAGAGTGAGTACATGGATCATAAAGTGTGTATATGGATCATAGGGTGAGTACATGGACCATAGGGTGAGTACATGGACCATATGGCGAGTACATGGACCATAGGGTGAGTGGAGTTCAGAGGGTGGTGATCAATGGGGAGTACTCGGAATGGTCAGGGGTGGGTAGTGGGGTCCCCCAGGGTTCTGTGCTGGGACCAATACTATTTAATTTATATATAGATGACCTGGAGGATCGGGTAAGGAGTACAATTTCTGTATTTGTGGACAATACTAAGCTAAGCAGGGCAATAACTTCCCTGCAGGATGTGGAAACCTTGTAAGAAGATCTGAACAAATGAATGGGGGGGAGGGGCAACTACATGGCAAATGAGGTTCAATGTAGAAAAATGTAAAATAATGCATTTGGGTGGCAAAAATATGAATGAAATCTATACACTGGTGGGAGAACCTCTGGGGGGAATCTAGGATGGAAAAGGACCTGGGGGTCCTAGTAGATGATGGGCTCAGCAATGCCAAGCTGCTGCTAACAAGGCAAACAGAATATTGGCATTATAAAAGGGACATCATCACCCTGCATCCCAGTGATGCCGAACCTTCTCCCAGACAGCCACCGGCATCTTGGTTACTTGGGGAGCCACAGTCCAGTCTGAATAATGTGTCCGGATTTCAGCCTGCCTGAAGCCCGGACACACGCTTTGAAACCAAAACTGTCTGGGTGAATGCCGGACAGGTGGCAAGCCTACCCTCCAGCTGTGATAAAAGATAGAAATGGTACAGAGCTGTTGTAGAGCTGTGTATGTAGCCTGAGAAAGCCCATGCCCACCACCTGGGAACACAGAGAGGAAGAGGAAACTGGACAGATGTGCATCCTGGGAAGGACAGAGCCTGCTGGGAGGAGCTATGACTGCTGTAGGATGTGGCCCCATGGAGACTGAGCCTGTACTACAAATCCCAGCAATACCAAGACTGTGCAGAAGAAGAAAAGGAAAGATACACCTCCTGGGCTTGGGGCAGTCATTTGCATCAAGCTGCCTATTGAATAAATTTCCGCATTGTTGTAGACAATGGGTGCTCGACCTGTGGCCCTCCAGCTGTTGCAGTCTGCCTCACCTTTGCATCTATCACTCTCAGTGCCATCATGGTGCCCCCAATTTCAGGGCAGTGTGGGCTCAAGGACCAGCTGCTTTGGGGAAAGTGCAGGGGCCCTTTAATGTCTGTTTACCTGTAGTGATGAGCGGAATACGCCATACTCGATTTCGCGATATTTCACGAATATATAGAAGAATATTCGCGAAATAATCGTTAATATCGAATATTCGTGATATTTTATCCAAAAAAAATTTTGCAAAATTTCGCTAATGCGAATGCGAAATTGATTGCGAAATTCTCGTCAACACGCGAAAACGGAGATCATTTCCTGGATTACTAAACTAATATGCACTAAACACTAACTCTACTTACACAAACTTATACGACTAAACTAAAGCTAATTTTTTTTTTTTTTATATACACAAAACACAGAAGGGCAGAGAACGCATTCGCGAATATTCGTAATATGAATATTGGCATTGCGAATATTTGGCAACATAAAAGGATCGCCTCAGCTACTCGGCCCAGGGTCTCTAATCATACCAGCAATGCTTTTAGACGTCGATGGAGATCACTAGGATGAGATCTGTTTTCAAAATAAATTTGAAAAAATACGAATATTCGCAATAGCGAATATTCGCCGCGATATTCGTGTTTTTCGCAAATACTCGAATATGCAATATTCGTAACGAATATTCGCAATGCGAATATTCGTGAGCAACACTATTTACCTGCACTGTCATCATTGTAGGGGCCCCAGAGCATTACTTTTGCCCAGATTGCCCTGGCGTAAGAGCCGGTTCACACTCCCGCGGCACGACTCCGGGGGCGGCTCTGCAAGGCGTCCTGAGGACGATTTCAGAGGAGACCAGCAAAACGACTTCTGTCAAGTCAATGCAGGTCCCCCGAGCCGCCCCCGAAGTCGTACAGGAACCTCTTTCTAAGTCGGAGCGACTTGCGTCACTTTGAATGGGACGCGAGTCGTCGGGCGGCTGAGCCCCGGTGTGAACCGCCTCTTATACAGTCATTTTGTAACAGTTCTTTTATTTACTGATTGAAGTGTTTATTGCTGCTGAATTTTGAGTTATTGTTGTTACAATAAATGTTCACCCTTCTGTCCGGGTGTGTCGGAGAATGTGGTGCTGCCCAGAGAGTCATTGGGACTCGGAAGAGGGAAGCGGAGAAAGAGGGGCTTCTTCAGGGGTAAAGATGAGAGAGGAAGGTGCTTATCATATGAGAACTCACCCTCATCATTTGTTTCATTCTTCATCATTTCATCTGAGGAGAAAAAGAGACCTTATTATAGATTTCCCCAAATGTATCAATTTCCAAAAGGGGTTTTCAAGCAATGCCAGTCTATACCCTTCACTCAATATCTCTCAGCACCATAGATCCCGCCTTGATCGTTTGCTTGGAATGGCCTTGCTTACTGGGCACCTACACCCAGGTCCGGATTCCAGACAAGGCCAACAAGGCCAGGCCTCGGGGCGGCACTGTGGCTGAGAGGAGAGGACACTTTCACCACTTTCATTTTGTTTTGGGAGTTCCCCCCTGTCATGTCAATGCAATTTTCAGCAGCAGCACATCCCCCCCCCTCCCGCTTCTCAGCCGAAAAAGTCCCCCGGCGGATAATTTCCCCCCTGTACTGCACAGGCGGGGGCGGCATTGAAGGACCCGGCCTTGGGGCGGCAAAGGGAGTAAATCCGGGCCTGCCTACACCCCCTTCCTGCCCAGGCGAAATTTCAGCTTTTGGCACTGCGTCGCTTTAACTGACAATTGCGCGGTCGTAGAGCCTTTTGGTGGTATTTGATCACCTTTTTTTTTTATTTTGCGCTATAAACAAAAATAGAGCGACAATTTTGAAAAAAAAAAAAATGCAATATTTTTTACTTTTTTTCTGTAATAAATATCCCCCAAAAATATATAAAAAAAAGTATTTTTCCTCAGTTTAGGCCGATACGTATTCTTCTACATATTTTTTTAGCGTCTACAAAATAGGGGGTAGTTTTATGGCATTTTTATTGTTTTTTTTTTTTACTAGTAATGGAGGTGATCAGCGATTTTTATCGGTACTGCGACATTATGGCGGACACATCGGACACTTTTGACACATTTTTGGGACCATTGGCATTTTAACCACTTAAGGACCGCCTACTGCACATTTACGTCGGCAGAATGGCACGGCTGGGCACATCAACGTATATATACGTTGATTTTAGTTTAGTTATTTTTCGAGCATACCAGGTGACATACAGAAGGGAAGCCATTCCATTATATCATTTAACAATAAAATAAGAGAAGAAAACAAAAACAAAAAGAAGACACACATACTGTAAACCATAGACACATCTTTCATAATCACATCTATTAACCACTTAAGGACCGCCTACTGCACATTTACGTCGGCAGAATGGCACGGCTGGGCACATCAACGTATATATACGTTGATTTTAGTACCCAGCCGTGGGACACGGGCGCGCGCCCGCGGGCACACGCCCGCGGGCACACGCCCGCGACCCGGTCCGAAGCTCCGAGACCGGGACCGCGGGATTCGCGGACCCGATCGGCGCTGGAGTGCGGCGATCCGTCCCTGGAGGGGAAGAACGGGGAGAGCCGTGTGTAAACATGGCTTCCCCGTGCTTCTCTGTGGCCGCAGCATCGATCGCGTCATCCCTGTAATAGGGGGACGCGATCGATGACGTCACACCTACAGCCACACCCCCCTACAGTTGTAAACACACACATTAGGTCACACAACCCCTACAGCGCCACCTGTGGTTAACTCCCAAACTGCAACTGTCATTTCCACAGTAAACAATGCAATTTAAATGCATTTTTTGCTTTGAAAATGACAATTGTCCCAAAAATGTGTCAAAATTGTCCGAAGTGTCCGCCATATTGTCACAGTCACGAAAAAAATCGCTGATCGCCGCTATTAGTAGTAAAAAAAAAATAATTAATAAAAATGCAATAAAACTATCCCTTATTTTGTAAACGCTATAAATTTAGCGAAAACCAACCGATAAACGCTTAGTGCAATTTTTTTTTACCAAAAATATGTAGAAGAATACGTATCAGCCTAAACTGAGGAAAAAAAATGTTTTTTTATATATTTTTGGGGGATATTTATTATAGCAAAAAGTAAAAAATATTGAATTTTTTTTAAAATTGTCGCTCTATTTTTGTTAATAGCGCAAAAAATAAAAACCGCAGAGGTGATCAAATACCACCAAAAGAAAGCTCTATTTGTGGGGAAAAAAGGACGCCAATTTTGTTTGGGAGCCACGTCGCACGACCGCGCAATTGTCAGTTAAAACGAAGCAGTGCCGAATCGCAAAAAGGGGCAAGGTCCTTTACCTGCATTTTGGTCCGGGTCTTAAGTGGTTAATAGCGATCAGTGCTATAAAAATGCATTGATTACTATAAAAATGCCACAGGCAGGGAAGGGGTTAACACTAGGGGGGCGAGGAAGGGGTTATTTATGTTCCCTGGGTGTGTTCTAACTGAAGAGGGGGAGTGGGACTGACTTGGGGAAATGACAGATCGCTGTTCATACATTGTATGAACAGACGATCAGTCATTTCTCCCCCTGACAGGACCGGGAGCTGTTTACACACACAGCTCCCCGATCTCGCTCTGTAACGAGCAATCGCGGGTGCGCGGCGGTGATTGTGCCCGCCGGGCATGCGCGTCGGAACCAGGGGCGAGCGGGGGGCACGCACACGCGCCTATTGACTGATTCGCGAGATGACGTATATCTAGGTGATCTCGCACAGCCGAGCCGACCTGCCACCGTATAACTGCGGCGGCTGGTCGGCAAGCGGTTAAAGAGGAAGTAAACCCTGATGGGGTTTTACTTCCTCTTTGTTTCCCTGCAAAGGTAAAGCATAATGGGCTAGTATGCATCGCATTCACACGGTCTGACTTTTTGCCAACAAACTTCAAAATTAGTGTTTTCCAAAAAATCCGACCGTGTGTACACTCCATCGGACAAACTTTTTCGGGTTTTAAAAGTCCAGCCAACTCCCTTCGGACTAAAAAAAAAATCCACGGAAAAGTTTGTTTAAAGTCCGATGGTGTGTACGAGGCTTTACACTGTACAATGTGACTCAGCGCAAAAGAGAGAAGCTGATTGGCTAAGATATTAACAACTTCCATACCGGGGGGCAACTTATGCACCTTCCTGCCCGGGCCAATTTTCAACTTTCGGCGCTGTCGCACTTTGAATGACAATTGCGCAGTCATGCTACACTGTACCCAAAAAATAACGTTTTTATTTTTTTCTGTTCATTTTTTTTGTAAATAAGTACGTTTTCTTCTTCAATTACGGGCACCGATGAGGCGGCACTGATGGGCACTGATAGGTGGCACTGGTATGCGGCACTGATGGACACTCATAGGCGGCACTGATGGGCACTCATAGGCGGCACTGGGCACTCATAGGCGGCACTAATGGGCACTCATAGGCGGCACTAATGGGCACTCATAGGCGGCACTGGGCACTCATAGGCGGCACTTATGGGCACTCATAGGCGGCACTAATGGGCACTCATGGGCAGCACTTATGGGTGGCACTGGTGGGTACTTATGGGTGGCGCAGATAGGCACTGATAGGAGGGCACTGGGCATGGATGGCCACTGATGGGCACTCATAGGCGGCATTGATGGGCACTCATAGGCGGCACTGATGGGCACTCATAGGCGGCAATGATGGGTGGCACAGATGGGCACTGATAGGTGGACACTTGGCATGGATGGGCACTGAGGGGTGGCACTGATGGACACTGAGGGGTGGCACTGATAGCATTGCTGGGCATCACTTGTTTACTAATTGTGCACTGATTGGCATCTATTGTGCTTTTTTTTTTTTACATGTGGATGGCCATGGGGGATGTACCTGGCCATCCACATGTTGCCTCCTTCCCTGGTGGTCCTGGCAGCTTCCCTGATGGTCCAGTGTGGGCATCCGAGGGGGGGCTGCACTAATATACAATCAGCGTGAACCCCCCTGTCAATAGAGCCGCCGATCGTCTCTCCTTGACCCGCGTATTTTAGTAAGATTGTCCAATCATACGTTCGTATTTTCGCTTGTTCGTTATTTGGCTTCTTCGTAATTCCGTAATTTTCGTTTTTTTCGTTCTTTCAGCTTTCCGGATGTTCGAATTTATCCGAATGTAGGAATTACTAACAAATTCGTACGAAAATCCATTCGTTATGAACGGGAACGCACATGTCTAGTGTGGAGAAGATACCATCCCGGAATCCAGATAATTACTCCAAATATAACCTCTTCAGACAACTGGGTAATGCTGAACCCCCCAGAACTATTCTTCTCTGTGTCCTCGTGGTTCTAATGTCTCTTCACTCCATCCAAACCCACCATCCTACAGGATCAGATCCAATCTCTGAATTACCTGACTCCATCTCCAGATCTTCCGTTTTGCTCATTGTGCACCGAGTACAAATGGAATTCGGGATGCCGTGTGATCCGCGTCTCCTAATACTGGGAACATACAGAGATACATTTACCTGATACGATGTTACATTTTCTAGGTGCATAAAATACAAAGGTAGATTCTTCTTATCATCATTAGTATTATTACTCAGGCTCCATTCACACCCGAGCGTTTTGTCGCCTGAAGCGCGACGCTACGATACGCTAGAGGGGGGAAAAAATACATTATCCTCGATGGAGATGGTTCACATCTCCACTACAAAAAACACGTGACGCCGAACGCCTGAAGCTCAAACAAGTTCGAATCGGGCGGTTTGGGCGTGCTTGAGCGTTTGTATTCTCCACAGAAAGTAATGGAAAACGCTCGATTCAAGCTTCTAGCGCGACAACGAGCGTTTTTACGGGCGTTTTGTCGCTTTAGTCAATAGAACATTCCACCCGGGCACAAGATAAAAAAAAATCTACAAACATAGCAACAAGTGATGAAAGAGATGATCATTTTTCCTATCGGCTAAAATTAAAGAAACGTCCGACGACGCTGTATGCAAACGCTCAAATACACGTGAATTTGCGCGACAAAACGCTGGAAAAAAAACGACCAAAAACGCTACGCTCAGGTGTGAATGCAGACTAATATATGAGTAGTACCCTGTTTCTCCGAAAATAAGACAGTGGGCCAGATTCTCAAAGACTTACGCCGGCGTATCTCCACGTACGCCGTCGTAAGTCCGAATCTGCGCCGTCGTATATATGCGCGCCTGGTTCTCAGAATCAGTTACGTATAAATTCGGCCGAGATACGAGTGGCGTAAGTCTCCTACGCCGTCGTATCTTGGGTGCATATTTAGGCTGGCCGCTTGGTGGCGTATTCGACGCAGAAATCAACGGAAGCGCCACCAAGCGGCCAGCCTAAATATGCACCCAAGATACGACGGCGTAGGAGACTTACGCCACTCGTATCTCGGCCGAAATTTATGTAACCTCTTCAGGCAACTTGATACGCCGATTCCCGAAACGTACGTGCGCCCGTCGCAAATTAGTTACGCCGCTTACGTAAGACGTACGCCGGCGTGAAGATAAAGCTGCTCTCTAGGTGGCGCAGCCCATGCAAGGTATGGACGTCGGAACAAGCGTATCTTTTTACGTCGTTTGCATAAGTCGTACGCGAATAGGGCTGTGCGTAGGTTGCGTTCACGTCGCAGGCAGTGTGCGATGTATCTTAGGCATTCTATCCGACGCATGCGCCGTTCGTTAAAAGCGTCAATTGCGTGGGGTCACGATTATTTTGCATAAAACACGCCCACCTCTTCCCCATTTGAATTAGGCGCGCTTACGCCGGGCACATTTACGATACGCCGCCGTAACTTAGGACGCAAGTAGTAGAAGTAGTAGAAGAAGTTGTAGAAGTAGTAGAAGTAGTAGTAGTAGTAGTAGAATAAGTAGTAGTAGTAGTATGGTAGTAGTAGAAGTAAAAGTAGTAGAAGTAGTAGTAGAAGCAGTAGTAGTAGCAGTAGTAGTAGAAGAAGTAGTAGTAGTATGGTAGTAGTAGAAGTAGAAGTAGTAGCAGTAGCAGTAGAAGTATTAGAAGTAGTAGAAGTAGTAGTAGTAGTAGTAAAAGTAGTAGAAGTAGTAGTAGAAGCAGTAGTAGTAGCAGTAGTAGTAGAAGAAGTAGTAGTAGTAGTATGGTAGTAGTAGAAGTAGAAGCAGTAGCAGTAGAAGTAGAAGTATTAGTAGAAGTAGTAGTAGAAGTAGTAGAAGTAGTAGTGGTAGTAGTAGAAGTAGTAGTAGTAGTGGTAATAGAAGTAGTAGAAGTAGAAGTAGTAGCAGTAGAAGTAGAAGATTAGTAGAAGTAGTAGAAGTGGTAGTAGTAGAAGTAGTAGTAGTAATAGAAGTAGTAGAAGTAGTAGTAGAAGTAGTAGCAGTAGAAGTAGAAGTATTAGTAGAAGTAGTAGTAGAAGTAGTAGAAGTAGTAGTGGTAGCAGTAGTAATAGAAGTAGTAGTAGTAGTAGTAGTAATAGAAGTAGTAGAAGTCTTAAGTCAGAACGCGGTGACATAAAACACAACGACGTGCTGAAAAAAATGAAGTTCAATGCTTCCAAGCATGTGTCGACTTGATTCTGAGCCTGCGTGGATTTTTAACCGATGGACGTGCGTACTAACGATCGGTTTTGACCCATCGGTTAGGAATCCATCGGTTACATTTAAAGCAAGTTGGCTTTTGGTTAAATAACCTATGGGGCCCACACATGATTGGTTTTGACCAATGAAAACGGTCCATCCAACCGTTGTCCTCTGTTTAACCTATCGTGTGTACGCGGCATTACTTTCAGGGAAACAGGGAAGTAGTAGTAGTGGAAGTAGTAGTAGTGGTAGAAGAAGTAGTAGTAGTAGAAGAAGAAGTAGTAGAAGTAGAAGTAGTAGTAGTAGTAGAAGTAGTAGAGAGAGAGAGAGAGTATATATATATATAGAGAGAGAGAGAGAGAGAGAGAGAGAGAGAGAGAGAGTATACAGTATATATATATATATATATATATATATATATTTATGGTGTATATGAAGTTCAGAGTCTCATCCCACCTGGAAAGTGCAGCAGTATGATTCCCGGATGACAATCCGATCGCCCCGATCCTCCCGTCTGTCTGAGTAACAAGTCAATGACACAAAACATTTCCTCCCCTCCCCCCCCCCCCCCCCCCCCCCCCCCCCCCCCTCATATCTCCCTCTCGGGGGTTTGTGGAAAATACTTGTTATCAGTTGGAAACATCGAAGTGAAATCTCTGACGATTGTTTTGAGTGTTTTTTTTATTTTTATTTTTTTTTCAATTTATTTTTATTGAGTTTTTTAACCACTTGCCTACTGTGCACCTACACCCCCTTCCTGCCCAGACAAAATATAAGCTTCCGGCACTGCGTCGCTTTAACTGACAATTGCGCGGTCGTGCGACGTGGCTCCCAAACAAAATTGGCGTCCTTTTTTCCCCACAGATAGAGCTTTCTTTTGGTGGTATTTGATCACCTCCGCGGTTTTTATTTTTTGCGCTATAAACAAAAATAAAGCGTCAATTTTTAAAAAAATGCAATATTTTTTCCTTTTTGCTATAATAAATAACCCCAAAAATATATAAAAAAAAATATTTTTTCCCTCAGTTTAGACCGATACATATTCTTCTACATATTTTTGGTAAAAAAAAAAATGCAATAAGCGTTTATCGATTGGTTTGCGCAAAATTTATAGCGTTTACAAAATAGGGGATAGTTTATGGCATTTTTTTTTTTTTTTTACTATTAATGGCGGCGATCTGCGATTTTTTTATTGGGACTGCGACGTTATGGCGGACATTTCGGACACTTTTCTGACATTTTTGGGACCATTTACATTTATACAGTGAACAATGCTATAAATATGCATGGATTACTGTATAAATGTGACTGGCAGTGAAGGGGTTAACCACTAGGGGGCGGGGAAGGGGTTAAATGTGTGTCCTATGAGTGTTCTAACTGTGGGGGGTGACTGGGGGAGGTGACCGATTGTGTCCCTATGTACAAGGGACACAATCAATCCCCTCTCTCCCTGACAGGGACGTGCAGCTCTGTGTTTACATACAGAGCTCCACGTCCCCGCTCAGTTACTGAGCAATCGCGTGTGCTCGGCGGCGATCGTTGCCGCCGGGCACTCGCACGGGATCCCCGCAGAGCGGCGGGTGTGCGCGCGCGCCGCCGGCGACGCACGCCCGCCCGCGGCTTTAAAGGGACATCCCGTCATATGACGTGATGTCAGGATAATGGAGTCCTCTGCCCGCCGTCATTTGACGGTGGGCAGATGACAAGTGGTTAAAAAAACATTTATACAATCGACATCACATTTATAGAATCAAGACCACATTTTCAAGACGTTTACAATATAAATTTCTCCATTTAAATACATTCATCATTTCGTGTACATACATTCCAACATTAAAAAAAAAAAAAAATTACATATATCACAACTATAGAGGACAGATCTACCTTCTCCAGACCTCCTGCCCCCTCCTCCCCCCACCCCCCGGGGAGGAGAAGGGAAAAAAAAAGGGGGGGGGAATTACCCCATTGTCAAAAATAAAGTTGTCTGTGTCTTCCCTGCCTCCCAACTTAATACTCATTATAAGGGGACACGAGAAACTCTCGTGACCCACTACCCATAGGCCTCTCTCGAGTAATGAGAGAAGGAAAAAAAAAAAAGGGGAAAAACCCCATTGTGTTAAAGTGCATTTTTTGAGCGGTTTGTGATCGGAGGGTATGGGTAGTGCAGTCTGCACACTGAAATGAGCAAAGAGATGTTGGACAGACCTGGAGGGAAAGGGTTGGGGTGAGATCTATAACTTGAGTCAGAAGATTCAATTTAAAGTTATATTAATAAAATGGCAGCAGGTTGGCCGGCCAGATCTTGAGGAATGTTGAGTAGCCCAAATCTTATGAGTTACTCAGCATTCCATCTCCGTCCCTTGGTTCCACCCCATACCCACCTACAAACTCTGTCCCTTAGTTCCCCCCCCCCCTACCCACCTCCAAGCTTCGTCCCTTGGTTCCACCCCCTACCCACCTCCAAACTCCATCCCTTGGTTCCACCCCCTACCCACCTCCAAACTCTGTCCCTTGGTTCCACCCCCTACCCACCTCCAAACTCTGTCCCTTGGTTCCACCCCCTACCCACCTCCAAACTCTGTCCCTTTGTTCCACCCCCTACCCACCTCTAAGCTCTGTCCCTTACCCACCTCCAAGCTCCGTCCCTTGGTTCTCCCTACCTACCTTTAAGCTCCATCCCTTGGTTCCACCCCCTACCCACCTTCAAAATCTGTCCCTTGGTTCCACCCCATAACCACCTCCAAGCTCCATCCCTTGGTTCTACCCCCTACCTATCTCCAAGCTCCGTCCCTTGGTTCCCCCCTAAGTACCTTTAAGCTCCATCCCTTGGTTCCACCCCCTACCCGCCTCCAAAATCTGTCCCTTGGTTCCACCCCATAACCACCTCCAAGCTCCATCCCTTGGTCCCACCCCCTACCCATCTCCAGGCTCCATCCGTTTGTTCCACCCCCTACCCACCTCTAAGCTCTGTCCCTTACCCACCTCCAAGCTCCATCCCTTGGTTCCACCCCCTACCCACCTCCAAAATCCGTCCCTTGGTTCCACCCCATATTCACCTCTAAGTTCTGTCCCTTGGTTCCACCCCCTACCCACCTCCTAAGCTCTGTCCCTTGGTTCCACCATCTGCCCACCTCCAAGCTCCATCCCTTGGTTCCACCCCCTACCCACCTTCAAGCAACGTCCCTTGGTTCCACTCCCTACCCACCTCCAAGCGCGGCCCCTTACCCACCTCCAAGCTCCGTCCCTTGGTTCCACCCTCTACCCACCCCTAAACTTCATCCCTTGGTTCCACCCATACCAACCTCCAAGCTCCGCCCTTAGTTCTACCCCCTACCCAGCTTGGTTCCACCCCCTACCAAGCTCCAAGCGCTCTACCTTGGTTCCACCCCCTACCCACCTCCAAGATCCATCCCTTGGTTCCACCCCCTACCCACCTCTAAGCTCCCTCACTTGGTTACACCCCCTACCCACCTCTAAGCTCCCTCACTTGGTTACACCCCCTACCCACCTCCTAAGCTCTGTCCTTTGGTTCCACCCCCTACCCACCTCCAAGCTCTAGCCCTTAATTTCCACCCTCTACCCACCTCCAGGCTTCGTCCCTTGGTTCCACCCCCTACCCACCTCCAACCTTAATTCCTTGGTTCCACCCCCCAAACACCTTCAAGCTCCGTCCCTTGGTTCCACCCCCTACCCACCTCCAAGCTCAATCCCTTGGTTCCACCCCTATCCACCTCCAAGCTCCCTCACTTGGTTCCACCCCCTACCCACCTCCAAGCTCCATTCCTTGGTTCCACCCCCTACCCACCTCCAAGATTCATCCCTTGGTTCCACCTTACCCACCTCCAAGCTCCACCCCTTGGTTCCGCCACCTTCAAGCTCCGCCCTTTGGTTCCACTCCCTACCCACTTCCAAGCTCCATCCCTTGGTTCCACCCCCTGCCCACCTCCCAGTACTTCTCCTTATGGATAATAAAGATCCAAGTATCAATTTGAATTGACAAGTAACTTGGTAATAACAAGAAAAGCAGTATAATATATCCCCTGTGGCCAGCAACAATCACTCCCCCAGCACCAATAGTTCCCTGCAGCAACAATAGACCCCCCCAGCAATAATAGACCCCCCTAAGCAACAATAGAGCTCCCCAGCAACAATAGAGCTTCCCCAGCAACAATAGACCCCACAAACAAAAATAAATCTCTCCAGCAACAATAGACGCCCTTCCCGCAATGAAATACACCCCCAGCAGAAATCAATCTTTCTAGTCTCACCTTCCGGTGCTCTTCCTGGTCCCGCTCTCTGGTAACGTCATCATCGGCGCCTCCATGCTGAACCTGGCTGTTTCCTGGTGGCCACAGGATAGATTTCCCTCCCTGCCTACACAGGGCCATTTAAAGGAATTTGGGGGCCCCAAGCAAAATGGACATGGAGGCCCCCAAACGCCAGAACCCCCCCCCCCCCCCCGCACGCATGCAAAGCCTACAAGAACCACAGCATAGGGATACAGTTTAAGTTCACCCGTACATTATATAAATAAAAAAGGTTTACAGTGCAAATACTGCTGTTGCATATAATGTGCATAACATTTTAACATTTTGAACAATTGAACATTTGCAAAAAACACCACTGTACCATAAATTCAATTAATATACATAAAAAAAAGTGCACAAAAACTAAATCCAACATACTTCTTACTCCCCCCTCCCCTCCCACCCAAAAGCAGATGTCCCCATCAGAGCCCACCCCACATCAGGTGGTGTCCACATCAGAGTACACCCCCCACAGCAGGTGGTGCCCCCATCAGAGTCCCCCCCCCACACAGCAGGTGGTGTCCCCATCAGAGTCCCCCCACACAGCAAGTGGTGTTCCCATCAGAGTCCCCCCACACAGCAGGTGGTGTCTCCATCAGAGTCCCCCCCACATCAAGTGTCCCCATCAGAGTCCCCCCCACATCGGGTGTCCCCATCAGAGTCCCCCCACATCAGGTGTCCACATCAGAGTCCCCCCACATCAGGTGTCCCCATCAGAGTCCCCCCACATCAGGTGTCTCCATCAGAGTCCCCCCCACATCAGGTGTCCCCATCAGAGTCCCCCCACAGCAGGTATCCCCATCAGAGTCCCCCCAACAGCAGGTGTCCCTATCAGAATTGGGGATGAGTGGCTGTGCTGGTGGGGGGTAGAATGAGTGAATAAGTACAGGAGAGGAGGGCAGAGTGTATGGCGGTGGGTAATATGTACTGTAGAGGAGTGTGGAGTGTATGGTGAGGGGTAGTTAGTGGAGAGAGGAAGAAAATGAGGCGTGCAATACCACCTCCTGATAGTCTGTCATCCACTGCTATACCACCTTGGTGGTGGGGCACTTCGAACGATGTAAGGACCCCACACCAGCGGGATGCACAGGGGGAGGCAGTGGGGTGGACGGGGGGCTGAAGAGTGGTCAGTGGGGGCCTCAGAGTGGACAGGGGGGCCGTGGGATGGACAGGGGGGGCGTGGGATGGACAGGGGGGCCGTGGAGTGGACAGGGGGGCCGTGGAGTGGACAGGGGGACCGTGGGATAGACAGGGGGACCGTGGGATAGACAGGGGGACCGTGGGATAGACAGGGGGACCGTGGGGTGGACAGGGGGACCGTGGGGTGGACAGGGGGACCGTGGGATAGACAGGGGGACAGTTTGTCAGCCTCATTACTGTACTGTCCCCGACTTGTCACCTGACCTGGCTGCTCCAAATTAATTTGCTTACCTTCCAGCTGGCTTCCAGAGTCTTGTCTTGTGTGTGTGGCTGTGCTGGGAGTGAACCGTTGATTGAGTGCCGGTCTATGAAGTTTGTTCCCTCCCTGGTCCAGCAGGCTGCAGGCAGTTGGGTGGCTCGGCCCGAGCTGTGGAAGTGAGGCGAATTTGGGCAATGTATGCGCCGACACTCGGGACACTGAACAGTGAGCACTGGATCTGGAGTTCACTGTTACTACACAGACGCTGCTGCTCTCTCTGCTGCCCGCGCAGATGGAGGATAGGAGGTGGGTCAGGTGATCTCGGAGGCTAGCGCAGGGCAGGCGCTCTTTCTGACAGAGACTCTGCATCCTGACAAGTGACGTAACTCGTTGCTAGACGCGAGTCGGGGGGCGGCCCTAGCAACCAGTCATTATGGTGGCTGTATCTGTCCTCATTATATTCCGTGACCCTATATTGTCCGGGACACGTGGTCAGAGTGGACAGGCGTGCGGGCTCCTGCTTGGGGGCCCCAGGCCAGCTCGGGGCCCCAAGCAGTTGCTTGCTTTGCCTGTCTTGTTCCGACGGGCCTGTGCCTACAGATCCGTGGATCTAGATGGACCCGAGACCGGACCGCACCACGCATCATGAGACCCTAATGAGCCTGTTTGGCTGTTGCAAGTGCATTTCTTTTGAGATTAAACGCAGTATCTGACATATTGCACTTTAGGTGGTGCTTCCCTTTCTTGTTTCCTTGTCTTTCCCTAACAGAGTTGGCTTTTCTCTGAGGACAGCTGCTGCCCAGCATCTTCCCATCTCCTTCCTTTGTAGGTCATTTTGTACCACTATATGGACTATAAAACTGTGAGGCGCCGTACACACGGCGGAGGTTCTCGCTGAAAACCAGCGAGAACCTCGCTGGAATGTGCATTCCAGCGAGGACCTCGGCCGTGTGTACGGTCTCGGCGAGCTTCCCGTCGGGAAGCCCGTCGAGCAGAAATAGAGAGCACGCTCTCTATTTCCTCGACGGCCCGCCTGGAAGAATGGCTGGTTGCCATTCCCGACGGGCGGGTCGCCGATTTCGACGGCCGGCAGAGAGCCTCGACGGGCGGAACGATGTGTTCTGCCCGCCGAGGATCTCTGCCGTGTGTACACGGCCTGACTGTTTTCTAGACATACACATTGCCCGCTTTTTTAGTTATATAGTAAATGGATGTGACCTGACGCACACACTAATAGAACACATGGCGGCCTCCATCCCTAATTTGGTATATAAAGGAGAGGAGTTTGTGGGACTTTAAATGAGGGAGCGCCATGTCAAAGGGAAAAATGACATAAAATTTGATTTACAGTACATGATTTATTGGTTACAATTGTATCAAATAGATAGGTAGTCACAAGACTTACTCTAAATATGCTGCTACATAGCATGCAATACACAAATAAAAAACAGACATGGCAGATATACATAATAACATAGATCAATTAGAAAACGTATGAGATATGAACAGGTGATTGTTGGCATCTAGTGGCACTCTACGCGTTTCCTGGCATTACAGCCATTCATCAGGAGTGTTTTAAAAATGGTATACTGAAAATAAAAATAAACAAGAATAAATAATAATGCCTAATAAATAGAAAAGGACAGGGACTGTGTCCCAACAGGATGGAAAAAGTTGGGAGACTTACTCTACAACCTCGAGACCCGGTCCAGTGTCTGCCAAGGAGAAGAGGGGCAGGTGCATGACATCCCCCCGGGGTTGAGACGGGGAAACCCTCCAAGGACGGAGAACAGCGCCCGGAGCAGGAAGCGGTGGTCACGGCCTGATCCAAATTACTATGTGTGCCCAATAGGTGCATAATGTGCCTAAAACGAGTGTATGAAAAAATTGAGAAAGAGTTAAATAGAGAAGCACTATAGCAATGTGTTCCCATAAGGGGATTGCATAGAGAAGTGTGCAAGCAACAGAGCCAGAAAAGGAAAAGAAACATACCAAGAAATGATGGCTGAGCACCCAGCAAAGGGTGACCTGTGTGCAGGATCAGGTGTGTTGAATCAAGCAAATGAACCACCTGCTACTCCAAGGCTGCTATATACCTCCAATCCAAGGTGGGGCCCCATCAGCATCATGCCTGATTGGCCATACTGCACAAGGGAGGCGGGGAGGGAATTCCCAGCTGCGTATGGTGAAACCATCAGTAGTGGCTTCCCCGCCCATCTCGTGTGTGGTCAAAGATGGAAAAGACATCAAATTGATGTCACTGATACTGTATATACAGCGTCAATGCATGACGCCCATGCACAGGAGTCCAACCCCCCACCCCCCATCTAGCAAGTGGGGGGGGGGAGAGCTGGGCTGCCGCGCATCGCAACCCCGGATCCTGAGAAACCAAACAAGCCCCCCTCCCCCCCACCTAAAAAAAAAAAACCCAGAAAGCACTGGACAAGGGGCCGGGAATTGATCTAGTGACAGTAATAAGTCAAAGGTAATACATGGGGAAATGAAAAGTATGGGGATTTATTGGAAATAAAAAGGAATCTAATGAACAGTATCACTGGACAATAATATAAGGGCAGTGAACGAAAGTTAGGAGTTGGTCTGGTAACTATAATGGTTCGAATGTAATACACAGAGAATTGGTGATATAGGGTTATATTAGGAAATCAGAAAGGGATATAATAGCAGTATTATTAAATATTAGTATAAAGGCAATAAACAAAAATAAAAATTGGGAATTAATCTGGTAGCAATAGCGGATCGAATGTAATGCATAGAAAAAAAAAAAAAAAAACATTGAATTTAATAATTCCAAGGGACCCAGCTGATTGGTAAATGTTTCTGCATAGACTTTCCGCAGGAGTTGTAGTTCTGTAAGTAGGGATTCAGTAAAGTCATCACGGTATGTGGAAATCAGCATTTCTGTTGAAGTTTTCAGTTCTTCTTCTTAAAGAGTCCTCAATTTCAAGATGGGAGCAAAGAGCTTGCATACTTCTTCCATTGATTTAAATCTTTGATCCAGGTCTGAAATTATGACATCCATTGCTGGGAAGAACATATTGACTTTGAAAAAAGATTCCACATCCAGATCTTTAACATTTTTATCAGCCTTCTTTTTACGAAGCTGGTGAGCATTCAGTAACTCCTTGGGAATCTCCATAGAGTCAGCAACAACTTTAGACTCCAAGAGTAGAGCTGGCCACTTATCCCGTAGAATCTTCATTTCTTCAGACAAAGCCCTGATGTTGGCTGCACCTATGTCAATAGATATAGACCTGGACTGAAGGATTTTATTCCGTTCCTCAAAACTTTGCAGGACCTTGAC
Organism: Rana kukunoris; assembly: GCA_029574335.1. Classification (NCBI taxonomy): domain Eukaryota; kingdom Metazoa; phylum Chordata; class Amphibia; order Anura; family Ranidae; genus Rana; species Rana kukunoris. The sequence continues at coordinate 740,649,162 of CM056049.1, read as the reverse complement.
CCAGAATGTAGCCAGAACAATTGCACGGAAAGAGGAGAAATAATCTAGCAGCCCTTCTGCTTCAGAGTGTGCAGCACTTGTCAGTTTTTTACTTTTCAACACTCTTGACTGGTGTATGCCTAGTGCTTGGGAGTAAACCAAAACCCACCCCTAAAACCTTAAACCCACCCATAGAAATCACGCAACACCTTCTGGATTAAATGGCCACCAAAGGCCCCTTTTATTTAAAATCCAAAAGGTAAAATTAAATAACTTTATAAAAATAACCAACTTTTCAATATAAAACTTCTTTTTAACATTAAATATATATTTTTAACCATTACGCAATAAATGAACCTAACAAAAAACAATTAACCCCAAACAGTTGTAGACACGAGGTTCCTGAGAAAGGGAAAGAAAAAGTGCCCGGTAATCGGCTGTACCCCATAGAAAGTCTTCGGACCTCTAGCCGCGCTCCCATCAGCTCACAAGGCCATGACTTCCTCCTTCGTTTGATTCTTCAGCACGATATACCACTATCCACCTAACCAGATAGGGAAGGTGCCCATCCCATGACTGGCCCCAACTCCTACCAACAACTAAGGTACACCCATCTAATATGTATGTACCAAACCCCACCCAATTCTCAGGAACCCTGAACAAACGCCAACGTCCACCTGAAAAACAAAGAGCGTTACAAAACAGACACCCATACCAGACACTTCCCCAGGGAGGGAGGGAGGGAAAAACTGCCTGTGTGATGCCTCACTGTAGATTACACCCGAATGGATGGCTCCGCCCCCCAGACCTTTTAAGGGAGCTTGCCTCGAGGCATAAGCCCCGCCCCCTGTGCAGCCGCGATTTGCGGCCCCTTCCTTATCCTGTCCCCCTGCTCAGGGTCCCCCCAGTCATGCGCACCTGCGCTAAGGTTCCACCTGCTGCGGAGCTTCCTTTCCAAAGCTTTCAGAATACTTGGAAGCTTTTGTGCGATTGGCCTTACTGCTTCAATCCTGGAACTCCATCTGGTGTCACTAAGGCCATGTAAAGAACCACCAACTTCATCTAACAAAGCGCTCCATCTCTCAGGACTGCTGCTAAATAGAACATATAGCCTATTTACACTCCCAAAGAAGGTCTTCATTTCAGGGGAACTTGAAGCTGCATGTACACCAACCAGATTTAATGAGTGGTGGGAGCAATTGTAAACTCCAGGCTGGATTATGCAAACGCCCTTTACCTCGGCCTCCCCAAGTACCAAATCGCCCGTCTGCAAGTCGTTCAGAATACGGCCGCCAGACTTGTGACAGGGAAAAAACCTGGGAATCTATCTCACCTTCACTGAGAGCCCTTCATTGGCTGCCAGTTAAAGACAGAATCGCTTTTAAAGCTCTCTGTCTTACGCATAGATGTGTCCATGGGAATTCCCCCCTTTACTTATGCGAAATAATAAAAGCGCATAACCCCAATCGCGTTTTGCGATCCACGAATCAGAACCTGCTCCAGGTTCCGAAAGCCAACTTCAAGTCCAAAGGAGAAAGAAGATTCGCGATCCAAGGTCCCAGACTATGGAACGCTTTACCAACCAGCATTCGGTTGGAGGAGAACCACCTAGCATTTAGGAAAAAGGTCAAGACTTTTCTCTTTTGATATCAAAGGAGACAGGAACAACAAGCGCCCAGAGGCGATTCAGTTCGCATGTGCCGCGCTATACAAGTTTTCATTCATTCATTCATTCAGTGTGCTGCACATGGACTAAACAAGGCTGCTGGATACTTTTGTTGGATCCTGGATATTACACCTTTAATTTTTCCTGACATGTTGGCTCCATTATCATATCCTTGACCTCTACAGTCTTTGACATCAATGCCATGCTCACACAATCTCGATAGCAGCATTTCAGCAATTTCTTCACCAGTCTTCTCAAAGAAATCAAAGAATTCCAGGAACCTTTCTTGAATGCCCCATTTTCTTTTCACAAGATCTCTGTGCACATATCGCAGAATAATAACATTCTGTTCCATATGCGATATATCTGGTGTTGCATCACAGATCACTGAGAAATAAATAGATTGTTCCCTTTCAGAAAGCATGACATTCAAAACATGCCTTCCACATACATCGATTAATTCGTTTTGTGTGGCTGATGACAGATAATGTGCAGGTAGACGCTTTCCTTTTTCCTGGCTTTTTTTCACCTTTTCCAAGTGCTCCCTAAGTACACTATCATATTTGGTAGTGTTGCTCACGAATATTCGTATTGCGAATATTCGGCTCGAATATGGCATATTCGAGTATTCGCGATATATTCCGAATTTCGCGGTGAACATTCGCTATTTCGAATTTCGCGGTGAATATTCGCTATTTCGAATTTCGCGGTGAATATTCGCTATTTCGAATATTCGTATTTTTTCAATTTTTTTTAGAACAGATCACATCCTAGAAATCCCCATCGACGTGTAAAAGCATTGCTGGTATGATTAGAGACCTTGGGCCGAGTAGCTGCAGCGATCCTTTTATATTGCCGAAAAATCGCAATGCGATTATTCGGCAATAGCGATATCGCGCGATTATTTTCGAGAAATTCGCAATATTGTTTTTAGCTAAAATAACACATATATTCGATTTCAGAGTGTTACTGTCGAAATTCCGCAATCAATTTCTCATTCGCATTTTTGCGAAATTACGATAAAATATCAAGAATATTCTGAGCCAATCAGAGTGCTCCATTCTGCATTTCTCGAAATTTCGCAATTATTTTGTATTATAAAATATCACGAATATTCTGAGCCAATCAGAGTGCTCCTTCCGCATTTGCCGAATATTCGCAATTATTTTGTATTATAAAATATCACGAATATTCTGAGCCAATCAGAGTGCTCCATTCCGCATTTCTCGAAATTTCGCATTCGCAATAGCGAAATTTCGCAATTATTTCATTTCCAAAAAATATCACGAATATTCGTATTTAGCGAATATATCTCGAATATTCGACTATATATTCGAGATATATCGCAAAATCGAATATGGCATATTCTGCTCAACACTAATATTTGGCAACAAGTTCAAGAGTTCCAAGGAAATTACCATTTTGAATGTCTCCAATTCTTTGAGAACATCCTCTAAAAGCCAGATTCCGTGAGGCTAAAAATAAGGTAACATTAACCACTTCCATACCAGGCACTTACGCACCTTCCCGCCCAGGCCAATTTTCAGCTTTCAGCACTGTCGCAATTTGAATGACAATTGCGCGGTCATGCTACACTGCACCCAAACAAAATTGGCGTCCTTTTTTCCCCACAAATAGAGCTTTCTTTTGGTGGTATTTGATCACCTCTGCGGTTTTTTTTTTTGTGCAACAACTAAAAATAGAGCGAAGATTTTGAAAAAAAAATAAAGTTTTTATTTTTTTTCTGTTAATTTTTTTGTAAATGAGTATGTTTTCTCTTTCAATTATGGGCACTGATATGGTGGCACTGATGGGCACCGATGAGGTGGCACTGATGGGCACCGATGAGGTAGTTCTGATGGGCACCGATTAGGTAGCACTGATGGGCACTGATAGGCGGCGCTGGTATTGGGCACTGATGGGCACTCATGGGCGGCACTGATGGGCACTCATGGGCGGCACTGATGGGCACTCATAGGCAGCACTGGGCACTCATAGGCAGCACAGATGGGCACTCATAGGCGGCACAGGTGGGCACTCATAGGCGGCACAGGTGGGCACTCATAGGCGGCACAGGTGGGCACTCATAGGCGGCACAGGTGGGCACTGATAGGCGGCACAGGTGGGCACTGATAGGTGGCACAGGTGGGCACTGGTAGGTGGGCACTGGGCATGGATTGGCACTGTGGGGTGGCACTGACAGACACTGGGGTGGCACTGATGATCACTGAGGGGTGGCACTGATGGATCAATGTTGCCAATCAGTGCCCATGTGTGGGCACTGATTGGCATCATTTTTTTTTTACTGCCCCCCTTTTTTTTTTTTCTTTTTTTTTTTGTCATTTTATTTTATTTTTTTTGTCATTTTTTTGGGTCTTTTTTTTTGTATTTTTTTTATTTCCCTGGTGGTCTAGTGTGGCGATCCGAGGGGGGGCTGCGCTGATAAACAATCAGCGCGAACCCCCCCTGTCAGGAGAGCCGCTGATCGGCTCTCCTCTACATGCGTCTGTCAGACGCGAGTGAGGAAGAGCCGTCGGCGGCTCTTCCTGTTTACATCGTGATCAGCCGTGATTGGACACGGCTGATCACGTGGTAACGAGGCTCCGCCGGAGACTCGTTACCGAGATCGGAGGTGCAGGGTGTCAGACTGACACCCCGCATCACCGATCGCCACGCTGCGCGCCCGCACGGGCGCGTGCGGCATGAAATCGTGCAGGCCGTTTGAGAACGGCCTGTCACGATTTCATAACCACTTCCCGGCCGTAAATCGGCTATTGGCCGGGCGGGAAGTGGTTAAGAAGCCTTTCCAACAGACAGGGCCGATCCTACCCGGGGTGCAGTGGGTGCCCCGCACCCAGCGCTGTCATGCGCGAGGCGCCGAGCGAGCCGCCGAGGAGGTTATTTTTTTTTTTTTTATCCGAGCCGCCGAGGATGTTGTTTTTTTTTTTTTTTGTTATTCCCGAGCGGCCGAGCCGCCGAAGCAATCCGAGACCCGAGCGGGATGTGACGACGTGACGTCACACGGCCGCTCGGCTCCACCCACCGTGACCTCTGCCACAGCCATCTTCAGACAGCGTGCGGGAGCAAGCGCCGAGCGGAGCTGCCGCCTGATTCAGCTGAGATTGAGCGCCTCTGCCTCAGCCTGCCATGTCCTGGGTGGGTCTGTACTAATGGGGGGGTTGTCCTGGGGGAGTCTGTACTAATGGGGGGTTATCCTAGGGGAGTATGTACTAATGGGGGGTTTGTCCTGGGTGGGTCTGTACTAATGGGGGGGTTGTCCTGGGGGAGTCTGTACTAATGGGGGGTTATCCTAGGGGAGTATGTACTAATGGGGGGTTTGTCCTGGGGGGGTCTGTACTAATGGGGGGTTGTCCTGGCTGAGTCTGTACTAATGGGGGGTTGTCCTAGGGGAGTATGTATTAATGGGGGGTTTGTCCTGGGGGGGGTCTGTACTAATGGGGGTTGTCCTGGGTGGGTCTGTACTAATGGGGGGTTGTCCTGGGGGAGTCTGTACTAATGGGGGGTTGTCCTAGGGGAGTATGTACTAATGGGGGGTTTGTCCTGGGGGGGTCTGTACTAATGGGGGGTTTGTCCTGGGTGGGTGTGTACTAATGGGGGGTTTGTCCTGGGGGAGTCTGTACTAATGGGGGGTTGTCCTAGGGGAGTATGTACTAATGGGGGGGGTTTGTCCTGGGGGGGTCTGTACTAATGGGGGGTTGTCTTGGGTGGGTCTGTACTAATGGGGGGTTGTCCTGGGTGGGTCTGTACTAATGGGGGGTTGTCCTGGGGGAGTCTGTACTAATGGGGGGTTGTCCTAGGGGAGTATGTACTAATGGGGGGGTTGTCCTGGGGGGTCTGTACTAATGGGGGGTTGTCCTGGGGGGGTCTGTTCTAATGGGGGGTTGTCCTAGGGGAGTATGTACTAATGGGGGGTTATCCTGGGGGAGTCTGTACTAATGGGGGGTTGTCCTAGGGGAGTATGTACTAATGGGGGGTTTGTCCTGGGGGGGTCTGTACTAATGGGGGGTTGTCCTGGGGGGGTCTGTACTAATGGGGGGTTGTCCTAGGGGAGTATGTACTAATGGGGGGTTATCCTGGGGGAGTCTGTACTAATGGGGGGTTGTCCTGGGTGGGTCTGTACTAATGGGGGGTTGTCCTGGGGGAGTCTGTACTAATGGGGGGTTATCCTAGGGGAGTATGTACTAATGGGGGGTTGTCCTAGGGGAGTATGTACTAATGGGGGGGTTTGTCCTGGGGGGGGTCTGTACTAATGGGGGGTTGTCTTGGGTGGGTCTGTACTAATGGGGGGTTGTCCTGGGTGGGTCTGTACTAATGGGGGGTTGTCCTGGGGGAGTCTGTACTAATGGGGGGTTATCCTAGGGGAGTATGTACTAATGGGGGGTTTGTCCTGGGTGGGTCTGTACTAATGGGGGGGTTGTCCTGGGGGAGTCTGTACTAATGGGGGGTTATCCTAGGGGAGTATGTACTAATGGGGGGTTTGTCCTGGGGGGGGTCTGTACTAATGGGGGGTTGTCCTGGGTGGGTCTGTACTAAAGGGGGGTTGTCCTGGGGGGGTCTGTACTAATGGGGGGTTGTCCTGGGGGGTCTGTACTAATGGGGGGTTTGTCCTGGGGGTATCTCTACTAATGGGGGGTTTGTCCTGGGGGTGTCTGTACTCATGGGGGGTGGTTTGTCCTGGGGGGTCTGTACTGAGGGAGGGGGTTTATACTTAGTTAGGAGTCTGCACTGACGGAGGGGGTCTATACTTAGTGGAGGGGGTCTGTAGGGGCGACTATAGGTGGAGGAAGGGGGGCAACACCATGTTTTACCTCAACTGGTGACAACAACCCTAGTGACACCACTGCAGCTGCGGGCTCTTCATTCCTCCTCCCACTCTCTCTCCTCCTTCTCTTCACGCGCAATGCTGTACTAGCGATGCTTGCCAGGGAAGAAATAGAATAGAAAAAGGAGCAGAGAAGAGGATTGTGGGACTTGTAGTTCGAGGACTGGCAGCCCCACTGTAAAAAAGAAACTGCAGCCCACACGGCTTCAGCTGAATGGGGGAGAGAGAGAGAGCCAGGACCCCAGGAAAGCTTTTAGGGAAGTGCACCCAGGACTCCAGAGGACAGTGCTGAGAGAACACCATCAGAGAAAGAACCCCGCTGCCGTGCGCCACCAGAGGGAAAGCCACACAGCCTAGTGCCATCCCTGGCGGATAAAGGATTGGAGTCAGAATACAGATCTGGGCTCTACCCAGTGGAGTATCCATGAGCAATTCAGATTGAGCTGACTCCTGATCAGAGGAACTGGTGTTGTTGGTCAGGTGAGAGCCGATCGGCCATTATCTACTTATGTCAATAGGAACTGCAGTCTCTGACCATCTCCTGTATTATATCTGCAGTCTCTGACTGTCTCCTGTATTATTTCTCCAGTCCCTGACCGTCTCCTGTAGTATGTCTGCAGTCTCTGACCATCTCTTGTAGTATGTCTGCAGTCCCTGACCGTCTCCTGTAGTATGTCTGCAGTCTCTGACCATCTCCTGTATTATATCTCCAGTCACCGACTGTCTCCTGTAATAGGTCTACACTCTCTGACCAGCTCCTGTACTATGATTGCAGTCTCTGACCATCTCTTGTATCATGTCTGCAGTCTCTGACCATCTCCTGTACTATGATTGCAGTCTCTGACCATCTCTTGTATTATATCTCCAGTCACTGACTGTCTCCTTTAATATGTCTACACTCTCTGACCATCTCCTGTACTATGATTGCAGTCTCTGACCATCTCTTGTATCATGTCTACAGTCTCTGACCATCTCCTGTACTATGTTTTGGGGCACTTTCTAACAGTATCAGAGAGGTTCCCCTCCAGGTCTCATTAGTGTACGCTCTTCCAGTATTTTCTTTATTGTTAAAAGATCATGGGAGGATCCCTAGGCAACAAAGACTTCTTAGAGGAGCATCTCTGTGTTTGAGTCATTGCCACAGAAACATTTGTAAAGGGGAGGAGTTGGTAAGATGACCACACCCCTTTGTGGGGGCGCCAGAAATATTTCTGCACCCAGGCGCCTGTGACCCTAGGATCGGCCCTGCCAACAGAGCTGCAAACTTTTCTGCCTCTCTTGCCAAATTTCTTTCTATCTCAAAGTCCACACCCTGTCCGCCTATGGACCTCTGTAAGGTTCGCCAACTTAGGTAGTACTTTCGATGTTGAGCAGAACGTTCATGCTCTGGCAATCGTGTATAAAGTCGATGCCATGTGTTTTTGGAAGGGTCAAAGCCTTCTCTCCTACATAGTTTACTTCCATCCTTCCTATGGTAATAATTTGTAGAAAAAGCTCTGCAAGTGATGCAGTATAAAGCATGTTTGGAATTACTCCATCAAAGCCAGTCTCTTAAAATCTTCTCACGTCCATTTGAGGATTTTGCATACAAAAGATACTCCGTAAATGAACGTCCATCACTGTCCAAAGTCCTACGATATGCCATTTATTTCCAGTGTTGCTCATCTTACTTTAAAAAAGTAATTAGTTACAAATTACTTCTCTGAAAAAGTAATTGCGTTAGTGACTCAGTTACTACATTGAAAAAGTAATTAGTTACTCAGCAATGTAACTGATTTTTTTTTTTATATTCTACAATGCTTTGTTGAGAAGCAGGTGACGGGCGCTTGCCAGGGACCAGGGAGTTAATATTTCAAGACAAAAGAATGCCAGATCCTTGAGAGAAGAAAACCGGAAACAAATGGTGATCCCGTGTATATCCCAGCCTAGGTGCATCCGTCCCCCCATGTATGTGCAGCTAATAGGACTTAAAACCCTTATCCATCTGCTACATATTAGATCCAAATTATAAGCTGGATTAAAATGTATGTTTATAACATACATTCCCTTGACGTTTACAGAGTCTGTAATCTAAAATCTTATATTAGGCTTTATTAGAATTTTCTATAGTTCATTGTTTATTATTTTATTTATCTTATATAAGCTGTATTGGATGCAAGGAATGGGGATGTCAGATTTTTCTTTGTTGTCTGATGAAGATATGAAATCACTGACCAAAAATAACCTGCTGGTAATTGGTCTGTATAGGTGTCCTGCACTTACCATGTTGACCACTAGATGTCGCTGTGTACACTGTGTTGTATAGGGAACGTTTGTTCTGTGGAACATTTTGTTCCGGCCATGTGTTCCCTGGATCATTGATCAGGTTGCGCACACAGTGTGTGTGATTGATGTGAGTTGTTCCCCGGTGATATGTCAGTGTGAGGCTCATTGTATTCAGGGCTCCTTGCGATTGGGATTTTTTAGACCGCTGTGACAGGCCATTACAGCGGTCACGTGATTTATGTTCACAGCGCCGGCAGAAGCAATTACTTTGCTGCCATCTAGTGGCGATAGATGTAATTGCAGTAATGCCGCCCAAGTAATGGGAACTGCGTTACCGTGAGGGGAAGAGTAATCAGGTAGATTACTCATTACCCTCCAAAGGGGCTGCGTTAAGTAACTGCGTTTATTGTAACTCTGTTACTTACAACACTGTTTATTTCAGATCCTCTTCAGTCATCAATCCAGAAAGCACAATTTTCTTTCTTTCTTTGTCTTGAAGATTTTCTGGCCACAGTGCTGGATCTTTCCAATCGACTTCGCACAAATCCATAAGAACAAGACCTGTAGAACTTGAGGCAAAAGAGGAGCTGCATGAAGTTTCTAAATCGCTCAAATTTTCAAAGGGATATGCAATGGAGGAGGTATCTTCTATACTTGCAGCAGACTGAGTGCATGAGGACACACTTTCCTCAGGTAAAACACTCTCAGTGGAGCAGTTTTGAATTCCAAAGGCAGCCATACCCTCGTCTTGCAAATCTTCAGATATAGTGAGCAGCTCACAATGTTGAGAATGGCCCTCAATTGTGTCTGACCTAACATCCATATCTAGTTCTGAGGATTCTTCTTGTTCAACATTAGGTTCCTGGGTAGTTTCTGGCTTCTTAAAATAGTGAAATATTAGATTTTTCTTCTTAATTTTTTCTTGTTCTTCCTCTCGCTCTTTTCTCTCCCTGCGCTTCAGAAATCCAGACTTGTGTGGATACATTTTTGGATTGACCTGAAACAGGGAGATAGGATTCTTGTTCTCAGCAAACGCAACCAGAATCCCAAATTTGGGTCATGTTCAAGTAAGATTGCCCAAAGGCGCTTATCACTCACTCCACCTCAATGTGATCATGGGCTCCATTCACTAAAGCATATTGCATGCGGTATTGGGCGACGACACATTTTCTAAAAATTGCATGCAATTTAATAAATCAGCAATTGGTTTCATGAGATAAATACAGGCAGTCCGTCCCCAAGTTCCAAACTGGCTAGGGACTGTAGGTTTGTTCTTAAGTCAAATATGTTTGTTAGTCGGAGAAGCATGTGCAGAACGGCACATACGTTGTTTTCCGATGTTCCGTCGAATGTGCCCGCAGTCAAAAAGATTCAGTCAAATGTGCCCGCCGCCGAAAAGTGGCCACGCAGCCTCCCGTTCGCAAGCAGGAGTCGTTCGCAAGTCGGATGTTCGTAAATCGGGGACTTCCTGTACCGCATATTTCAATGGAATTTTTTTTTACCACTGCTCTTAAAGCGGTAGATATTGTTTCAGGAATGGAGCCCAGTGTCTTAAGATACCATCAGCTCAAAAACACTCACGGTCGCTCATAATCAAAAGCATACATATCCACTACTTAATGGGCCTGTAATCTATTTTTCCTAAAATTGTTTCTTACTGTGGTTTTCTGCCTCTTTGTAACGTCCTCTGCGAGCTCCCGAAGCTCTCCTATCCACTTTTGCTGTAAGAGGAAGACGGGACCTTAAGTTAAAGCGGATGGTTCACCAGAAAAAAATATTAAAATACTGCAGCTGCTGACTTTTAATATTAGGACACTTACCTGTCCTGGAGTCCAGCGGCATCCGCAGCAGAGGATGAGCGATCGCTCGTCACCCTGCTGCTCCCCCCTCCATCCACGGTGAGGGAACCAGGAAGTGAAGCGCTGCGGCTTCACTGCCCGGTTCCCTACGGCGCATTCGCGAGTCGCGCTGCGCCCGCCGATTGGCTCCCGCTGTGTACTGGGAGCCGAGAGTTCCCAGCACACAACGGGGGGGGCGACGGGATGTCGCCAAAAAACCCGACTTTTGCCCGAGACTGCGGGCCGGAAGTGGTTGCAGATACCTGTCTTTAGACAGGTATCTGCACCCCCCTCCCCCTGAAAGGTGTCAATTGTGACACCGGAGGGGGGGAGGGTTCCGATCAGCGGATCTTCACTTTAGGGTGGAGATCCGCTTTAAGAATACATACTTGAATAGAACTAGAGTTTAGTGTCACTTTAACTTGTGACAACACTCTATGGGCTTGTTCACACTAGCAGCTCCTTCAAAAATAGATCCTTACTCAGATTGCATTTCTTAAGGCAATTCACAGAAATTTGACATTTTAATCCCCTCAATGCCACACCACTAGGGTTACCACTTTTTCTTCAAGCCAAACCCAAACACTTTAGTGGCGCACAGACAATTGTATTATTAATATACACTATATAGGATTGTAATAGACCTGGGACACCTTTGGGTAGAATAGTAATGTGCAGGGCCGGTGCAAGGATTTTTGCCAACTAAGGCGAAGGTGCATTTTGCCACCCCCCCCGTACGCACACACACCATACATTATATCATTATATCTGTGCTTCATTAAGCTTTATTCGTTATGATGCTTAAAGTGATCGTTTGACTTATTTATATTTTACAGAGAAAGATAGCTTAGATGGCGTTATTCTGCATTGCGTTGTATATAATGTATTATTGCTGGGATTTGTAGTCCTCTATAGCTGATGGTATTCTCCATTGCGCTGTATAATGATTATACTGTGCAATGCAGATTACCACTGACCAGTTATAGAGGAACTACAAATCCCAGCAATAATACATTATACAGCACAATGGAGAATACCAGCAGCTATAGAGGAACAACCAATCCCAGCAATACATTATATAAAACGCAATGCAGAATACCAGCAGTTACAGAGAACTACAAATCCTAGCAATACCTTATAAAAAAACGCAATGCAGAATACCAGCAGTTACAGAGGACTACAAATCCCAGCAATAATACATTATACATGCTGCTGAATATATTATTGCTGGGATTTGGTGTTTTTAAACAGGAAACTTTAAAACAAGCCTTGTAAGTCGCCCGGGTGGACCGTGACAGAGGAGGAAATACTGCGGCGGTGGAGAGCGCGGACGAGGAGAGGAGGAGGGAGCGGAGCGGACAGATCCCCTGCTAAACAAGTAGATTCCACCCCATGTGAAAGAAGCCTTGATAACAAACAGCAACACAGGCAGGCCACTCGCCCTCTGGATAATTTACCCCCCTTCATGACCATTTTTTGCGATACAGCACTGCATTATTTTAACTGACAATTTCTTGGTCGTGCAACATTGTACCCAAATAAAATGTATGTATTTTTTTCCCCACAAATAGAGCTGTCTTTTAAATAAATAATAATAAAAAAAAAAAAATGGAAAAAAATATATTTTTTTTACTTCCTGCAATAAAACATATCCAATAAAAAAATTTAACAAATCGAATTTCTTCAATAGTAGGCCAATATGTATTCTGCAACATCTTTTTGTAAAAAAAAAATCCAAAAGAACTTTTATTGCTTGGTTTGCACAAAAGTTATAGCATATACAAACTATGTGATGTATTTATGTATTTTTTATTTATTTTTATATTTTTACTAGTAATGGTGGCGATCAGCAACTTGACAGGGGGACATGCTAATGCCATAATGTACTGCAGAGACAGTGCCACCTATACCGCCAATACCATAACGTACTGCAGACAGTGCCACCCTTGCCATGCCACCAGTGGCATATTGTGCTGCAGACAGTGGGTGGCACTGTCCCTGCAGGCAGCAAATGCGTTATAGGCCATAACGCATGTGCTACCTGCAGACAGTGCCACCCATGCGGCCAATGCCATATTGTGCTGCAGATAGTGCCACCCATGACGCTAATGCCATAACGCATGTGCTACCTGCAGACAGTGCCACCCATGCGGCCAATGCCATATTGTGCTGCAGAAAGTGCCACCCATAATGCTAATGCCATAACGCAATATGGTATTGGCCACATGGGTGGAACTGTTAGCAAGTAGCACATGCGTTATGGCATTAGCGTCATGGGGTGGCACTATCTGCAGCACAATATGGCATTGGTGGCATGGGTGGCACTTAGGGTTGCCACCTGTCCGGTTTTGACCCGGACAGTCCGGGTTTGGACACATGTGCCCGGTTTTGAAGCCTCCTGAAACCCGGGCACATTTAAAAAAAAATGTTTTTTTTTTAGCTGTCCATCCTGGCCCGGCCGCAACAGAGCTGCACATCCCCGGCTCCACCAGCTTGCCTGAGTGTTAGTAGAAGGTGTGCCGCCCGCAGCAGTGCTCTCCGTTAGCCCCACATTTGGGGGGTAGTCAATTGAAGACCTACCCCACAACTGGTCAAAATATGGGATGGCTATCATTTATGGTTCCGGAGATACGGGGGTGCTTGCACAGCCTGTCAGAAGCTACATACAGAGCAGCCATTATAAATACAAGCTGACACACTGCAGCAGACTGAGAAAAAAAAATCATCATTAATTTTTTGCTAGAAAATTCCTCTATGGTGGTCTTTGCAACTTTTTATGTTGCACGGCATAGAGCTGCACGATTCTGCCTAAAACGACAACTGCAATTTTTTTGCTTAGAAGATAGATGACGATTCTCTCACGATTCGTGCGGCATAACATCATCTTTCACATTAAAATGAAAAAAAAAAAAATGGACTAACTTTACTGTTTTGTTTTTATGATTTTTATTATTCAATGAAGTGGGCAAATGCAGCGTGACATAAAATATTGCAGCAATTCCCATTTTTGTCTCTGCTAATATATATATAATGTTTGGTGGTTCCAAGTAATTTTCTAGCAAAAAAATGGAAAATTGAATACCTACCTTTCTGTAATTTTCCTTTCCTGGTGCCTATCCATGGCAGCATACATATGGTTGGTGGCTCCGCCCTCATCCAACCCACAGGACCAATTATAACTCTTTAAAAGAGAGCGACAGCCTCCCCTCTGACATTCTTGTAACTAGACTCAAACAATTAAGGATTCTAAGAAAGGGAGGGCGTATGCTGCCATGGATAGGCACCAGGAAAGGAAAATTACAGAAAGGTAGGTATTCAATTTTCCATTTTCCTGGTGCCTTCATGGCAGCATACATATGGTAAATAACTCGCTTATAGGGAGGGTTGCTGCAAAAAGTATTTTAATCTCTATCCAAGAGAAAACAGCTGAACAGACTTTTCCCCCTACATCACTATGAGTAAGAGTAGACCCGACTAGGTCATGAATGCGGTGTAGAATGACCGTTTGTCTAATGGCAGGGCGCTTGGAAGATTCTAGTGTTGCTGTAGTCCAGGAAGCCGCCATTCCCCGCACAAGTCTTCTTTGACTTTGGAGCGGAGGACCACTAGCCCGGTATGTTGTCTGGATAAGATGAACCATCCAACTTGATGAAGTTGTCCTTGGTGTCCACAACTTTCTCCCCCTCTTTTTTTTTTTTTTTTTTTCAAGGTAAGCTGGTAGCATGCCTGCCAGATCCGAGACGCCTGAGGAAGTCTTCTTCTAACTGGTTTGGCCAGTCAGGAGTTGTTGGAACATACTGAAAGATTTGGGACTACCAATTCTTAGATAAATTGGCTCGCAGAGGGAGCTCTGGACTTGAACTGGCAAGACTGCCAGATGACCAACTTGTTTAAGTTGAAACATCGGAATCCTAAATACGGAGGCTTGGACTTTGAGGGCCTTTGAACGGATGAGACGGTGCTTAGAAGTATGGAAAAAAGAAAATTGCTTCGAGAGTAGCGTCTTACATAGAAGATTCTCGTGTATGTGCAAGGAAAGACTGCGAGTAAACTGAATAGCAGAGGCACATCCCCCTTTAGACGTAGTCACCCTATCTGGGGGAAAAAAAATGAATGATTGCCCTCGAGGCATGTTCTTATTGTGAATTTAGGTTCCCTCTGATGTCTTCCAGGGCTGAAAGAGGCTTTTCTTCCTGTCAAAAGGTGCTACTGGAGGAAGACTTTCTGGGTAAAAGTGCCATTTATCTTGTGGGAGTGACTGAACTTTCTTAGTTTTTTTCCCCCTTCTCCATTTCTGATGATTAACTCCAGGGACATCCGAAAGCGGATAGAAGTGAACTCTTTCGGATATGCGAATGTACGCAACTGGAATCGGCAGAAGGACCGAACGGGGCCTGCACGCCTGGCAGCCTGTATCAAGATTTCCTAGACCAACCGAGGATTTGTAGTTGGGGAGGTGAACCAATTCTCTGCTAGGCGCTGGCACTTAACCAGGTAGGAGGGCGTACGCCCGTATTACCCTTGAGATTGGGAAATTGTGTGAAGGAACTGGCAGCCTTCCGTGTAAAAACAAACATGCACCAAAAGGAAGAGATCTTAACTGGCGGACTAGCCCATGAGGACAGCCTCTCGGGAGGCAAGCTGAACCAATAGCTGCGTATTGGAGTTGGTATTTTCCTTCCTAGGTGATCAGCCAAATGATTTATTCCCTTTTTTTTTTTTTTTTAAAACATCAACTGCTTGAGGCTGGTGAGATCCTCTTGGCCTTGAGTCATATCAGGAATGCTTTTGAAGAATGACGATCTGCCTATGTGCGTGTGTTCGTCCTTTGGGACTGGACTCAGGTTAAGGTCGACCTGATGCTCATCTGTGTGGGAATGGACTCGTCCTTCAGAGGTAATGTTCTGGCAGAATATTGATATGTCAGCGGTACCCGACTCCTGTATGTTGGATACCGAACTGTCCTTATTTAAATACCAGTTGTCTTGGTCAACTGAGTCCCCTAAGGTTGCTGAAATTCAGAAGAACCGCTGCTGCTACAGGGATGGACCAAGGAGTAGGAACCAACTGCAAGTGGCTCCACCCACCGAGAAGACTTGATTATAGCACAGGACCGGTACTACTTCTAAAAACTAGAATTCTCTGAGACCCGGACCTTTCCGTTAGGAAAGTCTGTTGTAACGAGGTGTAGAGATGTTAATGTTCCCACCATGCTGCCAGAGTCCAGGGGGAGGATGTAAGAGGACCCCGATATGATTCCGATTGTCATGTTCCCAGCTTAGGCTGTGGGTGGGGACTTTCTTCTCTTTAGGGGAGACATCAGTCTCTTAGGAATATAATCTTTGCATAGGCAAAAAGACTAAAACATTTTTATATATGTTTTTTTTTTTTTTTTGGTAATTACCTGACCAGATGCATTCATGCTAAGGTGAACATACACCTCTTGTATACAAGATCGGAAACCTTATTGTAATGAAATGAAGATAGAACATCTTCCTTCTCATGTGGAAAGTGCAACTTTTCCCCTCGGAAGAGATTAACACTAGATCTTTCTGTTAAGATCCGGGGCGCATGGTGTGCCTAAAGGCAGGCATCAAAATTGTAAATGAACAAGACTTGCCCTGTAAGCAGCTGTAGAAGGCTTAATAGCCACCTGTCTCCAACAAGCCACAATCATCAGCAGTGAAAAATAGCACTGCAAAATTTGTAATCAGTCGTCTTTTACCTTGGAGCAGTGTTTTCAGTCACGGATGGAGGAAAATACCTGAACTCCAGACCCAGAAAAGATCCACAGAAAAATGGGCTCCCAAACCTTTTTGGCGCATTTAGCAGCCTAAGATATGGGACTTCATCTACAGGGGAGCATGAACCTGTAATGGCTGGCCAACACAGTGGCTTAGTAAGGGCTGAATCCAGGTGATCCATGATCCTGCAGGTTTGAGGACAGAAAAAAGAATGTCAGAGGGGAGGCTGTCGCTCTCTTTTAAAGAGTTATAATTGGTCCTGTGGGTTGGATGAGGGCGGAGCCACCAACCATATGTATGCTGCCATGAAGGCACCAGGAAATATTGCTTTTTAACAAGTGTTGGACTTTAAGTGGTTACATTTCTTGCATTTACAAACAGAAGTTTAATCTAAAAAGGAAGTTGGTTACAGTGTTTCATGTTGTTTACAAACTTGGCAGACAGTCGGATATTTTCTTTACACACAGAAGTTTATCCCTTTGATATAAGAAGAAAGCGTTAGTTACAATGTTTCCTGCTAAGAACTTGGCAGACTGTCCAGATATTTTCTTTTGACAGCTGAAAGTCTCTCCACTTGTTATATGAAAGAATCAGCAAACTCTGCATTGGAGATGTCAGGGGGGGAGGGGAATCGACATCACAATTTTTTAACGATTAATTGTGCAGCTCTAGCACGGTACTGTATTTGCGCAGCAATTTTTCAAACGTGTTTTTTTTTTTGGAAATAAACTGTTTCATTCATTAAAAAAAAACACTAAAGTTAGCACGATTTTTTTTTGGTATCCTAAGCGATGCTTTAAATTTTTTTAGGTTACATGTTTAGAGCTACAGAGGAGATCTAGTGCTAGAATTATTGCTCTCGCTCTAACGATTGTGACTTATGTAACCTGTGTGTATCTGGCTCTGATACTAGCCAGTGCCTACCCAGCCACTGACTGGTATCTCTCCCCAGCCTGTCTCCACACACCTTCTCACCTGCTGACCTGTAGATGGGGGAATCACTCCTGTAGTGTTATTGTGTTCTGCCAGTGAGTACAATGATCAGTGTTGCTATCTATAGCCGGCAGCACTGATTGTTTTTGGAAAAACAGGCTGGTTGTACTCAAGTCAATTAATAGATTGACTCGTGTAAAACCAGCAAGCCCATACATAGATCGACTATGGCTGGTCTCTGCATAATTGGTGTAATTTCAATTCATGTATGACCCGCTTAACCACTACGCAGTCCCTAAACATCCTTCCACTCCTATACATTGTGCCCACTGTCATACCCTCCACACTCCTCTCCTATACATAGTGCCCACTGTCATACCCTCCACACTCCTCTCCTGTACATAGTGCCCACTGTCATACCCTCCACACTCCTCTCCTGTACATAGTGCCCACTGTCATACCCTCCACACTCCTCTCCTGTACATACTGCCCACTGTCATACCCTCCACACTCCTCTCCGTACATACTGCTCACTGTCATACCCTCCACACTCCTCTCCTGTACATACTGCCCACTGTCATACCCTCCACACTCCTCTCCTGTACATACTGCCCACTGTCATACCCTCCACACTCCTCTCCTGTATATACGGCCCACTGTCATACCCTCCACACTCCTCTCCTGTACATACTGCCCAATGTCATACCCTCCACACTTCTCTCCTGTACATAGTGCCCACTGTCATACCCTCCACACTTCTCTCCTGTACATAGTGCCCACTGTCATACCCTCCACACTCCTCTCCTGTACATACTGCCCACTGTCATACCCTCCACACTCCTCTCCTGTACATTGTGCCCACTGTCATACCCTCCACACTTCTCTCCTGTACATAGTGCCCACTGTCATACCCTCCACACTTCTCTCCTGTACATAGTGCCCACTGTCATACCCTCCACACTCCTCTCCTGTACATTGTGCCCACTGTCATACCCTCCACACTTCTCTCCTGTACATAGTGCCCACTGTCATACCCTCCACACTCCTCTCCTGTACATACTGCCCACTGTCATACCCTCCACACTCCTCTCCTGTATATACTGCCCACTGTCATACCCTCCACACTCCTCTCCTGTACATACTGCCCACTGTCATACCCTCCACACTTCTCTCCTGTACATAGTGCCCACTGTCATACCCTCCACACTTCTCTCCTGTACATAGTGCCCACTGTCATACCCTCCACACTCCTCTCCTGTACATACTGCCCACTGTCATACCCTCCACACTCCTCTCCTGTACATTGTGCCCACTGTCATACCCTCCACACTTCTCTCCTGTACATAGTGCCCACTGTCATACCCTCCACACTCCTCTCCTGTACATAGTGCCCACTGTCATACCCTCCACACTTCTCTCCTGTACATAGTGCCCACTGTCATACCCTCCACACTCCTCTCCTGTACATTGTGCCCACTGTCATACCCTCCACACTTCTCTCCTGTACATAGTGCCCACTGTCATACCCTCCACACTCCTCTCCTGTACATTGTGCCCACTGTCATACCCTCCACACTTCTCTCCTGTACATAGTGCCCACTGTTGTACTCAAGTCAATTAATAGATTGACTCGTGTAAAACCAGCAAGCCCATACATAGATCGACTATGGCTGGTCTCTGCATAATTGGTGTAATTTCAATTCATGTATGACCCGCTTAACCACTACGCAGTCCCTAAACATCCTTCCACTCCTATACATTGTGCCCACTGTCATACCCTCCACACTCCTCTCCTATACATAGTGCCCACTGTCATACCCTCCACACTCCTCTCCTGTACATAGTGCCCACTGTCATACCCTCCACACTCCTCTCCTGTACATAGTGCCCACTGTCATACCCTCCACACTCCTCTCCTGTACATACTGCCCACTGTCATACCCTCCACACTCCTCTCCGTACATACTGCTCACTGTCATACCCTCCACACTCCTCTCCTGTACATACTGCCCACTGTCATACCCTCCACACTCCTCTCCTGTACATACTGCCCACTGTCATACCCTCCACACTCCTCTCCTGTATATACTGCCCACTGTCATACCCTCCACACTCCTCTCCTGTACATACTGCCCACTGTCATACCCTCCACACTTCTCTCCTGTACATAGTGCCCACTGTCATACCCTCCACACTTCTCTCCTGTACATAGTGCCCACTGTCATACCCTCCACACTCCTCTCCTGTACATACTGCCCACTGTCATACCCTCCACACTCCTCTCCTGTACATTGTGCCCACTGTCATACCCTCCACACTTCTCTCCTGTACATAGTGCCCACTGTCATACCCTCCACACTCCTCTCCTGTACATTGTGCCCACTGTCATACCCTCCACACTTCTCTCCTGTACATAGTGCCCACTGTCATACCCTCCACACTCCTCTCCTGTACATACTGCCCACTGTCATACCCTCCACACTCCTCTCCTGTATATACTGCCCACTGTCATACCCTCCACACTCCTCTCCTGTACATACTGCCCACTGTCATACCCTCCACACTTCTCTCCTGTACATAGTGCCCACTGTCATACCCTCCACACTTCTCTCCTGTACATAGTGCCCACTGTCATACCCTCCACACTCCTCTCCTGTACATACTGCCCACTGTCATACCCTCCACACTCCTCTCCTGTACATTGTGCCCACTGTCATACCCTCCACACTTCTCTCCTGTACATAGTGCCCACTGTCATACCCTCCACACTTCTCTCCTGTACATAGTGCCCACTGTCATACCCTCCACACTCCTCTCCTGTACATTGTGCCCACTGTCATACCCTCCACACTTCTCTCCTGTACATAGTGCCCACTGTCATACCCTCCACACTCCTCTCCTGTACATTGTGCCCACTGTCATACCCTCCACACTTCTCTCCTGTACATAGTGCCCACTGTCATACCCTCCACACTCCTCTCCTGTACATAGTGCCCACTGTCATACCCTCCACACTCCTCTCCTGTACATAGTGCCCACTGTCATACCCTCCACACTTCTCTCCTGTACATAGTGCCCACTGTCATACCCTCCACACTCCTCTCCTGTTCATACTGCCCCTATCATACCCTCCACACTCCTCTCCTGTACATACTGCCCACTGTCATACCCTCCACACTCCTCTCCTGCTCATACTGCCCCCATCATACCCTCGCACTCCTCTCCTGTACATAGTGCTCCCATCATACCCTCCACACTCCTCTACTGCATATACTGGTCACTGTTACACCCTCTTCACTCCTTTCCTGCAAGTAATACCTACCCTCTGCACTCATTTCCTGTACATAATGTCTTACACTTTGCACTCCTTTCCTACACATACCAACATACGCGCCACACTCTTGTATATACTGTTGTAAATTCTGCACTCCCTCCCTGCACATACTGTAATACCCTCTGTACTTAATGAAAATTAAAAGGTGAACTAATGCCCCTGATCTCCACTGCACTTACCTCTGTAGTAATGGAAGAGTTTTATTTTTTTTAAATGATTGTGCTGAGGTTTATTCATGTCAGTGAGACTCTTACTTGTGGCACAGCAAAGTAAGCATATTTTATAGGTAAAATTATTATTTTGTTTAATTTAATCATGCCTCGTGAGGCCCCTCCCTCAATATGGCCACACCCACCATATGTAGTGGCGTGTTCGGGTTTGGCTTGAGGAAAAGGTGGCAACCCTAGTGGCACTGTCTGCAAGTAGCACATGCTTTATGGGCCATAACGGATGTGCTCCCTGCAGACAGTGCCACCCATGCGGTCAATGCCATAACATACTGCAAACAGTGCCACCCTTGCTATGCCGCCCGACAGTGCCACCCATAATGCTAATGACATAACGCAATATGGTAATGGCCGCATGGGTGGCACTGTCAGCAGGTAGCACATGCGTTCTGGCATTAGCGTCATGGGTGGCACTATCTGCAGCACAATATGGCATTGGTGGCATGGGTGGCACTGTCTGCAAGTAGCACATGCTTTATGGGCCATAACGGATGTGCTCCCTGCAGACATTGCCACCCATGCGGCCAATGCCATATTGTGCTGCAGAAAGTGCCACCCATAATGCTAATGCTATAACGCAATATGGTATTGGCCACATGGGTGGCACTGTTAGCAGGTAGCACATGCGTTATGGCATTAGCGTCATGGGTGGCACTATCTGCAGCACAATATTGCATTGGTGGCATGGGTGGCACTGTCTGCAAGTAGCACATGCTTTATGGGCCATAACGGATGTGCTCCCTGCAGACAGTGCCACCCATGCGGTCAATGCCATAACATACTGCAAACAGTGCCACCCTTGCCATGCCGCCCGACAGTGCCACCCATAATGCTAATGACATAACGCAATATGGTAATGGCCGCATGGGTGGCACTGTCAGCAGGTAGCACATGCGTTATGGCATTAGCGTCATGGGTGGCACTATCTGCAGCACAATATGGCATTGGTGGCATGGGTAGCACTGTCTGCAAGTAGCACATGCTTTATGGGCCATAACGGATGTGCTCCCTGCAGACAGTGCCACCCATGCGGTCAATGCCATAACATACTGCAAACAGTGCCACCCTTGCCATGCCGCCCGACAGTGCCACCCATAATGCTAATGACATAACGCAATATGGTAATGGCCGCATGGGTGGCACTGTCAGCAGGTAGCACATGCGTTATGGCATTAGCGTCATGGGGTGGCACTGTCTGTAGCACAATATGGCATTGGCAGCATGGGTGGCACTGTCTGCAAGTAGCACGTGCCACAACGCATGTGCTACCTGCAGACAGTGCCACCCATGCTGCCAATGCAATAATGTTTACATGCTGCAGTGCTGCAGACAGTAGATCTTGAATACCCCCCCCCCCCCCCCCAAACAAATACATACCTTATCCTGGCCCCAGGAGTCCCTTCCTCCTTGATCCTGCTGACTGTAGGGCTGACTGTGCTGCTGTCTGCCTGCCTGGAGTGTCACCAAAAAAATGTTTTTTTTTTTCTTCTGCCTCTGCTTTTTTTCCTTCTTCTGCAAGTGCTTTTTTTTCTTCTGCCACTGCCTTTTTCCTTATTCTGCAACTTTTAATTTTTTTCCCTGTGCAACTCCTTTTTTCTTTCTAATTCTGCTGCTGCTTTTGTATATTCTGTCGCTGCATTTTTTTTTTTTCTGCCGCTGCTTTTTTAAACTTCTGGCTGTTTATTTCTCTGAGCGCCAAAAGCGGAGGGAGATGAATCACTCCGCGGCGCCAGGGAAGGACATGCTGGTGGCCGGGACTATATGCAGCAGAGGAGCGGGTGCGGGAGAGAGAGGAGGTACTCTTCCGCGCCCGAAATAGAGAAAATAGTCCCGTGTCCAGCTGTCACCTACTGCACGAATGGATCCAGGTACTGGTGACCGAGCTGGACGGATGACTAACGTTTTTTTTTTTTTTAAATACCAAACTGTCGCGGATGCCCGGGCCCCCCTGCTTGCCCGGGCCCGGTACAAAAGGGCCAGCTGTACTGGCCTTTCAGCGGCCCTGTACATCAGGGCTCGACAAAATCCGGGTGCCCGGTCGCAATTGCGACAAGAAATAGTGACCTGGCACCCGGGGAAGCTTATGCCTGCAGAACGCCGCTGTCACGTACCTGAAGGCTGAGCCCGACGTGCAGGGAGCGGCAGCCGTTACTCCTCTGATCCCGGGACCACTGGTAGAGCAGACAGGGGGTACGGGAATACAGAGTCGCACAAGCGCCTGGTGTGAGGCTGGTGCTGGGGCTGGAAGATGCTACTGCGGATTCCGAGGAGCTTCTGGATAGCAGGTGCAGGCCGGAGGTAACAGCACAGGAGGAAGCGTGCAGCAGTCGGTGGGGGAGGTGTCCTGTAGTTCAGGCAGCGACTGGTCCCAGCAAGTCAGAGATAAACTGGTTCAGTGGATCAGGAGCAGACAAGGCTGAGAGGACAGACTGGAGGTTCAAGCCGGGTCAGCAACGGGCGGGCAGCAAAGGTACCAGGGATGAGGCAGAGGGATGGCCAGGACTAGCCGAAGTCAGGGCAGGTGGCAGGCAGGATAAGACAGGAACAAGCCGGGTGTCAGGATCCGGTTCAAGCAGAGGTAACAGGTGCAGATGGTCACAGGAAGCGCTGTAGACCGGACAGCAAGAGGCAAAGTTCACAGAACGCTTAAATGCCCTGTTTTGGCGCCAGAGTGACGTTTGCACGTGCCCGCGCGCCGTTGCCGCGAATGCGTGCGCCCCATGCGCACCGATGCGCCGCTAGCTCCATCTGGTGGCCGAAGTTGTTCATGACATTGCCCCTCTCCAATGGGCAGCCTCCGGATGCCCAACCGGGATAGCTCCAGCGGGTGGGAGTCTTTAAATGACTGGATTAGCCTTTCAGCATGTATGTTGTCCTCCGGTTCCCAAGAATTCTTCCACTTCCACTTGACGAGGAACTGAACTTGGTTGCGTCTTTTCCTGCAATCCAGGATGGACTCGACCTCAAATTCCTCCTCACCGTCAACTAGGACCGGTTCAGGAGGGCCAGTGTTTCGCTCAGGAAAGGGGTCAGGAACGTCAGGCTTAAGCAGAGAGACATGGAAGACCGGGTAAATGCGCAAGGTTTCTGGTAACTCAAGTTCATAGGCTACATCATTGATCTTCCTCTTGACAGGAAAAGGACCCACAAACTTAGGGCCTAGTTTTTTCGTGGGGCATGCAAGTCTCAAATTTAGAGTAGACAGATAAACTTTGGTTCCGGGCTCCAGGTTGCGTTCCCCCCTCCTTCTCTTGTCGAAGATTTCCTTATTATGCTCCTGAGTCTTAGTCATTGTCAACTGCAGGATCTTGTTATTCAGGTTAAAGAAGTCGAAGTAGCCGAAGTCAGGGCAGGCGGCAGGCAGGATAAGACAGGAACAAGCCGGGTGTCAGGATCTGGTTCAAGCAGAGGTAACAGGTGCAGATGGTCACAGGAAGCGCTGTAGACCGGACAGCAAGAGGCAAAGTTCACAGAACGCTTAAATGTCCCGTTTTGGCGCCAGAGTGATGTTTGCACGTGCCTGTGCGCCATTGCCGCAAATGCGCCGCTAGCGCCATCTGGTGGCCGAAGTGGTTCATGACAGCCGCAATACCGTGGCCTCAACACCGGCCGGTAATAAAAATTAAATAAATAAATAAATAAAAACATGTATATAAAAAAAACTGGGGTGTATGAGAACCAGGATAATTAAACAAAT
Organism: Rana kukunoris; assembly: GCA_029574335.1. Lineage (NCBI taxonomy): Eukaryota > Metazoa > Chordata > Amphibia > Anura > Ranidae > Rana > Rana kukunoris. The sequence goes on along the minus strand of CM056049.1, from coordinate 740,624,636 downwards.
GTATGTCATAAAACTATAGAGAATGTATATATATATATATATATATATATATATATATGTGTATAAAACACGGGGCCAACAAAGAATATACGTAAAAAAAAGGAAATATATATATATTGTGAGGGGTTAGCTCGATAGCGGGTGTGTGTGACCCCCTGGATGGGTTCACTACATACTGAACTATACAGAGAGGCAGCCGAAGACGGTTAAAAACAAAGGATATGGTTTATTCTTCCATATTGTTGGAAACAAGTGCAAGCATCCAAACCGCATAAACAAAACATAAAATAAACCCTTTCCACTTGGGGCGTCTACCTTCACCACACAGGAACCTACCTATGGAGTCTGGCACAGCCTACTGCTGGGCAGACACTGCTGGTGGTCATACAGCAGAGAAACAATAGTCTTTTTGATTTTTATTACACAGAAAAATCACCTCAACCACCTCACCTCTTCAGAAGTCTGTCTGACTGCTCTCCTTAACTCAAAAAGCCTCAGGATGCAGAAATCAGTAGTCATCCTCTGGATAACTTATAGAGGCCTTAATTGCCTCATTCTGAATAGCTGAAAATGTCCAACGCCCCCAAAACCTTACTGCCTATTTCCGCAGCCGACGCCTAATAGTAATTGGTGAATTTTCTAAACAAGGCAGAAATGTATCTCCCGTCTGTGACAACACCCACAGATTTACCTGACTTCCTGTCACAATATATATATATATATATATATAAATATAAAATAATGTATATATTGAAAATGCATATCAGGAATCACATAATGAGAGATGATTAAAAAACAAACAAAAAAAAACCACATGTTTGCATGGATTATTAGAAGGGACCCATTCAAGAATATATACATATACCGTATTTATCGGGGTATAGCACGCACCTCCAACCTAGAAGAGAAAATCCTGAAAAAAACAGAATATACTTACAGTTTAGATGCCCCTCGTCGGTGTCCTGCCCGGAGTCCATCGGCGGCCTTGTCCGGTTGGCATCCGTCTGCGGCCTCTGTGGTGTCCTCCTCGCGTCTCCCGCTCTGTCTCCGAGTCGAATCCCCGCTTCCCACGCTGTGTTTGAACGCCGCCACCGACATATACCGAGCGCAGTACACTCGGGCACGCTCGGACACGCTCGGCTTCTCACGCATAGAGGCTAGGAGCGTGACCGCGAGTGAAGCCGAGCCTGGCCGAATGTACCCGAGTGTACTGCGCTCGGTATATGTCGGCAGAGGCATTCAAACTAAGCGCGGGAAGCGGGTATCAGCGTATATCGCGCACCTGCGATTTTCCCCTTATTTTAAGGGTAAAAAAGTGCACGGTATACGCCGATAAATACGGTATATATATTTTATAACACATTGGAAGGACGCTCAGAAGCCTACAGCACCCTAACCCTGCTTAGCTTTTGAGATCAGGTGCTTTCAGAGTGATGTAGCCATGGGCGATTACGTACCCAATTAATACCTGATTAATATCAGCTAGAAAACCGACAAAATGTCACTATAATTGAGTGACACCAAAGGATTATAAAATATAGTAAAACAGCAATCCAACAATTCTAATTCGTTTGCGTTCGGCTTTTTCCGGCGGATAGTTACTCCTGCTATATGCGGGGTAAGTACGGCGTATCCTATGTTAAGTATGGCAGTCGTTTTGAATTTTATACGTCGTTTACGTAAGTCGTTCGCGAATACGGCCATACGCAATTTGCGTAAACTTGCGACGTCATTTGGATTAATGAACGCTGGGAAATTTAGCCGGCGGCGCATGCGCAGTACGATCGGCGCAGGGACGCGCCTGATTTAAATAGTACAAAACAGATGATAGCGCACACATGCAAAAATGACATTTATCCTGCAAGGCTAGTTAAAAACACCTGAACATATTCAAAAATACGGGGGTTTGGTCACACTATATGGGGTTATATAGTGCTAAGCCCACTTACTGCGACAAAGTACCCCGAATTAGTGGGTCCTACCCTAGTAATAGAATGAAAGAACATGGGTCTCAATCATGGGAGATAAGCTCCTCTATGGGCCAGATTCAGGTAGAGTTAGGCTGGAGTATCCAGTGATCCGCCAGCCTAACTGTCACTTTAAGCCGGCGTTTCTGTTTTCTGTAACCAGAAAACAAGAAACGCCGGGTTGGTGTTCCCATGCGATGGGCGCAATTGAATTTCGCCATCGCATCGCAACTTTAATTTAAAAATGGCGCCGGGGGCGTTGCCGCTGATTTACGTTGAAAAAATATGTTAATCAGCGGGAATCGGCAATTCACGATCGTATTCGGGCGCGACGCAGTGACTTTCCGACGTTTCCGTAAGCGATACGCGGCGTAAAGATAAAGCAGCCCCCTAGTGGAGTATCCTATGTTAAGTATAGGCGTCGTCATCGCGTCGGAAAAAAAAAAAATCGCGTCGTTTGCGTAAAACTTTCATGAATGGGGATGTGACGTCATTGACGTTCACTGACAGAATTTGGAGCATGCGCACTGGGATGCATTGACACTCGACGCATGCGCAGTACGTTCGCCGCGGGATCGCGCTTAGTTTGAATACTACACGCCCCGTACCCGCCCAATTTGAATTCCGCCGGCTCATTTGCGATGCGCTGCCGCAACTTTAGGAGCAAGTGCTTCATGAATAACAGCACTTGTTCCTAAAATTTCGGCAGCGTAACGTAAATGAGAAGCGTTACTCCAGAGCAAAGATGCCCCCATCTACCTGAATCTGGCCCTATGTGGGAGAACTGAAGGGTTTCTTCCTATTACCTCACATTAGTGGCCACCAGTGTATAGGAAGAAACCCTTCAGTTCTCCCACATAGAGGAGTTTATCTCCCATGGTTGAGACCCAGGTTCTTTCATATTATTACTAGGGTAGGACCCACTAATTCAGGGTACTTTGTCGCAGTAAGTGGGCTTAGCACTACATGACCCCATATAGTGTGACCAAACCCCCGTATTTTTGAATATGTTCAGGTGTTTTTAACTAGCCTTGCAGGATAAATGTCATTTTTGCATGTGTGCGCTATAATCTGTTTTGTACTGTATTTGGTCTTATAGCAGCACCATCTTAAATGTATAGGGCCAGATTCACGTATTCCAGAGCATCTTTGCTCTGGAGTAACGCTTCTCATTTGCGTTGCGCTGCCAAAATTTTAGGAGCAAGTGCTGTCATTCACGAAGCACTTGCTCCTAAAGTTGCGGCAGCGCATCACAAATGAGCCGGCGGAATTCAAATGTAGCGGGTACGGGGCGTGTAGTATGCTAACTACGCGCGATCCCGCCGCCAACGTACTGCGCATGCGTCGAGTGTCAAAACATCCCCGTGCGCATGCTCCAAAATCTGTGAATGAACGTCAATGACGTCACATTCCCATTCATGACCGTTTTACGCAAGCAACGTTTTTTTTTTTTTTTCCCGACGCGATGACGACGCCTATACCTAACATAGGATACTCCAACCCCATGTAGGTATATCTATGCGCCGCGTATCCCGTCCGGAAACGTCGTATCGTCATTGCGTCGCGCCGGATTTCGATCGTGAATTGCCGATTTCCGCTCATTAACATATTTTTTGAGCGTAAATCGGCGGGAACGCCTCCGGCGCCATTTTTAAGTTGAAGTAACGATGCGATGGCGAAACTCAGTTACGCTGCTCGCATCAGAACTTCAACCCGGCGTTTCTTGTTTTCTGGTTACAGAAAACAGAAACGCCGGCTCAAAGCCACAGTTAGGCTGGCGGATCACTCGATCCGCCAGCGTAACCTTTCCTGAATCTGGCCCATAGCATTTTTAGGGTGTGCCCCCCCAAGTATCTTTTTGTGATTTAAATAGTAAACTCCCCCTAGCCGAGGAAATTGAATTCCGCCGGGGGATTTACGATCCGCCAGGGCAACTTTCGAGGCAAGTGCTTTCTGAATACAGCACTTGCCTCAAAAACTGGCGCTGGCGGATCGTAAATAAGGTAGATCACGCGGATCTAACAATCCGCTGATCTATGTGAATCTACCCCACTGACTTACGCTTACATAAAATACGACGACCGGGCGCAAGTAGGTTTGTGAATCGGCGTATCTAGCTCATTTGCATATTTGACGCGTAAATCGACGGAAGCGCTACCTAGTGGCCAGCGTAAATATGCAACTAGGATACGACGGCGTAAGAGACTTACGCCGCTCGTATCTTAGCTAAATTCCGGCGTATCTTGTTTTCTGAATACAGAAAAAAGATACGCCGGAGCATCTTAGAAGTCTTCTTTCTGAATCTAGCCCAAAATGTTTGAGGGTTCTAAATAACTTTCTAGCAAACAATACTGCTGGGACGGGAGAGCCTGGAGAGGCGCAACCCCACCACCGCCTGTAAAAGCAACCCAGCAGCTAATTCTCCTCTAGGATCACTTTTACAAAAAACAGAATTGTCTGCTGGAAATAACAGTAAAGTGATGATGTCTGTATCTACACCGTCACCCCGGATTATCACCTGACACCACTGATATATTACAAGGGGGTTCAAGGGGGTAATATCTGCCTGGAGTTCTCCTTTATATGATTTATTACAGTGGTTGTAACGCTTTCATTTATTTGTTTTTATAACAAACATGTCATACTTCCCTCCATTGTGCAGCTCATTTTGCACAGAGTGGCCCCCGAATTAGGGTGACCACATTTCTAAACTACCATTCAGGGACACCCTCCTCTCCCAAAATCAGCTTGTGGTGTAACAAATCAAAACACAGTGATTGGACACAAGAGGCGGGATTTATAATTTCTCCAATCACAAGCCGGTGGGCGGGGATTGTGCACCTCCAGGCATTCCCAGCCAGGACAAGTACTGTCAGTGAGTAAAGCGGTGATGTGGTGGCCTTTTTTGGGGGCATCAGATTGGCCTGGGGGGGTTGCTGTGTCAGTTTCATTCCGGGCAGGGCCGTTTAAAGGAATTTGGGGGCCCCAAGCAAAATGGGGGTCCCCAAGCACCCCCCCCTCCCCGAATGCAAAGCCTACGTTAGTGCTACACAAATTTTTTTAGTCCCCCCCTAGTCCCTATGTTTTTCCATTCTCACCTCCCCTTCTTCCCTGTAGGCTGCCGCTGTAGCTTGGCCGAGCTCCTCTTCCTCCTGTCAGTCCAGTGTTCCATCATTATGGGTCCCCAGTCCCCTATCAGATAGTGCCCAGGCCGGACCGGGTACCATGCGGTACAGGAGATTCCGTTTCCTGTGTTCCCTGGCTGGACTGACAGGAAGTGAGCACTCAGTGTGCACTTCCTGTCAGTCCGGCCGGGAACAGGAAACTGAATCTCCTGTACCACTTGTGGTACCCGGCCGGACTGACAGGACTCCAGGAGGAAGGAAGAGGAGCTCGGCCACGCTACAGTTTGAGAAGTTGGGGGCCCCTGGCCAGCTCGGGGCCCCAAGCAATTGTTTGTTTTGCCTGTCCTGTAGCGACGAGACTGATTACGGGACACTGTATTGTCCTGGAATGAAGGTGCCCAGGACAGACCTGCAAAATGTGGGACTGTCCCGGGCAATCCGGGACACGCGGTCACCCTAAAACCGGGGGGTTGGGGGGCTGGGGGAACTGCAAACAGCAGATGTTTTTTCACCTTCTAGTGGATCTCCGCTGTAAAAAAAAAAAAATATTAAAAGCCAAAAGCTACAAATACTGCCGCTGCTGACTTTTAATATTAGGACACCCTCCTGTCCTGGAGTCCAGCACCGTAGGCAGCAGAAGACGAGCGATTTCTCGTCTCTCGGCTGCTCCCATCGCCATCCTTGGTGAGGGATAGTGTTGCTCACGAATATTCGCATTGCGAATATTCGCTACGAATATTGCATATTCGAGTATTCGCGAATATCTCGAATATCGCAGCGAATATTCGCTATTTCGAATATTCGTATTTTTCAAATTTCGCAATAAATTTCGCAAAAAATCGCAATCAATTTCGCATTCGCGAATTTCGCAATAGCGAAATTTCGCAATTTTTTTTTATAAAATATAGCGAATATTCGTAAATATCGAATATTCGTGATATTTTATCCAAAAAAAATAGCGAAATTTCGCAATCATTTTCGCTTTCGCATATGCGAAATTTTGCTATTTTTTTTTTTTTTTATAAAATATAGCGAATATTCGTAAATATCGCATTGGCGAAAATTCGCAATTTTATTTTTATTTTTTATAAAATATCACGAATATTCGATATTAACGAATATTCGCGACCGCATATGTGAAATACACCATATTCGATTTCGCGATATTTCGTGAATATTTCGAAGAATATTCGCGAATATTAGTTAATATCGAATATTCGTGATATTTTATAAAAAAAAAAAAAAAATTGCGAATTTTCGGCAATGCGAACTTTCGCTAATGCGAAATTTCGCGATTTTTTTTTTATAAAATATCACGAATATTCGATATTAACGAATATTCGCGAATATTCTTCGAAATATTCGCGAAATCGAATATGGCGTATTCCGCTCATCACTAGTGAGGGAATCAGGAAGTGAAGCGATGCGGCTTCACTTCCCGGTTGCCTACTGCTCAAGCACGTCTTTCACTGGTCACCGTTGTGTTCTGGGAGCCGTGTGTTGTGTGAAGCCGTGTGTTGGCGTGAAGTGACGCACTACCTGCAAGGCTGTATGCATGGAAGTGGGTGCAAATACCTGTCTTAGACAGGTATCTGCACCCCCCCCCCCTCCCCCCTGAAAGGTGCCAATTGTGGCACCGGAGAGGGGGAGGAATCCGATGAGCGGAAGTTCCACTTTAGGGTGGAGCTCCGCTTAATGCATAGGATGCATTAAAGTGGTTGTAAACCCAACCACACAACTTGCACCTACAGGTAAGTCTGCATTAAGGCTTACCTGTAGGTGCAAGAAATCTCTCTTAAACCTACACGGTTTAGGAGATATTTACAATAATGACAGGCGCCGATGTCTAAGGCGCATGCGCGCCGTAGACAATGGCGCAGGCGCACTTAGCGTGCCGTTTTTCTCAATGGCATAATTTTAATATTATATATACTAACAATACAGAATAATATTCATCTATTAACCACTTAAGGACGTAAGGTGTTTTTCAGATTTGGTGTTTACAAGACTAAAACCGTTTTTTTTTTTTGCTAGAAAATTACTCAGAACCCCTAAACATTATATATTATTTTTTTAACACCCTAGGGAATAAAATGGCGGTCATTCCAATACTTTTTGTCACATCGTATTTGTGCAGCGGTCTTACAAGCGCACTTTTTTTTGGAAAAAAATCACTTTTTTTATAAAAAAATAAGACAACAATAAATTTGGCCCAATTTTTTTTATATATTGTGAAAGATAATGTTACGCCGAGTAAAATGATACCCAACATGTCACGCTTAAAAATTGCACCCGCTCGTAGCATGGCGTCAAACTTTTACCCTTAAAAATCTCGATAGGCGACGTTTAAAAAATTCTATAGGTTGCATTTTTTGAGTGACAGAGGAGGTCTAGGGCTAGAATTATTGCTCTCCCCCTAACGACCGCGGCGATACCTCACTTGTGTGGTTTGAACACCGTTTTCATATGCAGGCGCTACTCACGTATATGTTCGCTTCTGCGAGCGAGCGAGTCGGAACGGGGCGCTTTAAAAAAAAATGTTTTTGTTTTCTTATTTATTTTTATTAATTTAATCATTTGTTACACCGAAATAAAATAAAAATATGATCACTTTTATTCCTATTACAAGGAATGTAAATATCTCTTGTAATAGAAAACAGCATGACAGGTCCTCTTATATATGAGATCTGGGGTCAAATAGACCTCAGATCTCATATTTTGACTTAAATGCAAAAAAATAAGGAAATGTTGTCATTTTTTTTAAATGACAACAAAAAAATGTCTCTTTAATTACTTCAGCCCCGGAAGGATTTACCCCCTTCCTGACCAGAGCACTTTTTGTGATTCGGCACTGTGTCGCTTTAACTGACAATTGCGCGGTCGTGCGACGTGGCTCCCAAACTAAATTGGCGTCCTTTTTTTCCCACAAATAGAGCTTTCTTTTGGTGGTATTTGATCACCTCTGCGGTTTTTATTTTTTGCGCTATAAACAAAAATAGAGCCACTATTTTGGAAAAAAATTCAATATTTTTTACATTTTGCTATAATAAATATCCCCCAAAAATATATAAAAAAACTTTTTTTTTCCCCAGTTTAGGCCGATACGTATTCTTCTACATATTTTTCGTAAAAAAAAACGCAATTAGCGTTTATTGATTGGTTTGCGCAAAATTTATAGCGTTTACAAAAAAGGGGGTAGTTTTATGGCATTTTTATTAATATTTTTTTTTTACTAGTAATGGCGGCGATCAGCGTTTTTTTTCGGTACTGCGATATTATGGCGGACACTTCGGACAATTTTGACACATTTTTGGGGCCATTGGCATTTTTATAGCGATCAATGCTATAAAAATGCATTGGATTACTATAAAAATGCCATTGCAGTGAAGGGGTTAACACTAGGGGGCGGGGAAGGGGTTAAGTGTGTTCCTGGGTGTGTTCTAACTGTATGGGGGGGGTGGTCTCACTAGGGGGAATCACTGTTCTTCTGTTCATACATTGTATGAACAGAAGATTAGCGTTTCCCCCGCTGACAGGAACGTGAGGTATGTGTTTACACACATACCTCCCGTTCCCCGCTCTGTAACGAACGAGCGCATGTGCCCGGTGCGCGCCCTCTAGCGGCCAAAAAAGATAGGACGTAGAGCTACGTGCTCCCGCGTAGCAGTGCCACCGTCCCGCAGTAATATGACGGCGGGCGGTCGGCATCTAGTTAAGACGCATTGGGCGGGACTGACGTTTTGACGTCACTTCCGCCCAGCAATGCTATGGGGATGGGTGGGGGCCATCTTGCCCTCACTCCCATCCCCACACAGCAGGACACAGGACCCGATCGCCTCCGCCGCTACGCGGCGGCTCCGGTAAGCGGCGGAGAGCGGCGGAAGGGGAGCCCTCTCCCGCCATCGATAATGGCGATCGCACAGCGAATCCGCTGCGGAGACCGCCGTTATCGGTTACAGGACCGCTCACTGAAAAGATGATATCTCGGTTGTGGCAGCAGCTGCTGCCGTTACCGAGATATCCATCTTTAAAAAACCGACGTACATATACAGTGGGCGATCGTTCAGTGGTTAAATATTGTATTATTTATTCATTTTATATTATTAATGTCTATCCATGTATTCATTATACATATAATACTAACATTACTCTGAGGATGAAATTCTATGATGTCCTGATGTACTATATACACTGATATAATAAACTTTGTACTACAGAAAAATGGCCGCCCGCGGCGGGAGTCCTTTCACGGAGCAGCGTGACCTCTAGTGTCTGCTGGAGGACTTCCTGTGTGTGCTATGCATTGTGTATTATGACGTTTGGTCCTAGGTAAAATGGCCGCCAACCGAAGCCTCAGCTAAACATCATTGGTCCTCTAGTGTTTGGTGAAATGAAACAGGAAGAGGAATAGTGTGGAGAGGTGAGGAGGAGACATGGAGGAAATGATGAATATTATTATGAATATTATAGTGGTGTCTTCCTTATTTGGTGAATTGTTACAAGGGGGGTATCACTGTGGATCTTGGGCTGTGATTTTTAGGTTATTTCCAATCTGTTCTGTAGTATTGGTGGCATGTTTTATTGTTATTATTCTGTACCTGCACTTTTTTTTATGCCTCTAAAGTTTTGCTTTTAGTAATATTTCTGTGTCTGTGACAAAGCTGTTCAGTTTAATTCTTTGTACAATATCATCTTTTTCACTGCTGACCTATCCCTAAAAAGGGCGGTGAGAAGTGGGTGTGGTTTAATAATACTATTTACCGGCCGCTGCCGCACGCAGATATACGTCAGCAGGATGGCACGGGCAGGCAAAAGGATGTGTGTATATATACGTCCCCTTAAACCACTTAAGCAGTGGCGGTGCGTCCATAGAGGGCGCTGGAGCGCCGCCCCCCTCTGGCTACCGCACACACCACTGAAAATATACATAGATTCATGGATTACAGGGCACAGTGGCGACAATGGCAGGGCACAGTGGCGACAATGGCAGGGCACAGTGGCTGCAATGGCAGGGCACAGTGGCGTCAATGGCAAGGCACAGTGGCTACAATGGCAAGGCACAGTGGCTACAATGGCAGGGCACAGTGGCTACAATGGCAGGGCACAGTGGCGACAATGGCAGGGCACAGTGGCGACACTGGCAGGGCACAGTGGCGACACTGGCAGGGCACAGTGGCGACACTGGCAGGGCACAGTGGCTACAATGACAGGGCACAGTGGCTACAATGGCAGGGCACAGTGGCGACACTGGCAGGGCACAGTGTCTACAATGGCAGGGCACAGTGTCTACAATGGCAGGGCACAGTGGCGACACTGGCAGGGCACAGTGGCGACAATGGCAGGGCACAGTGTCTACAATGGCAGGGCACAGTGGCTACAATGGCAGGGCACAGTGGCTACAATGGCAGGGCACAGTGGCTACAATGGCAGGGCACAGTGGCTACAATGGCAGGGCACAGTGGCTACAATGGCAGGGCACAGTGGCTACAATGGCAGGGCACAGTGGCTACAATGGCAGGGCACAGTGGCTACAATGGCAGGGCACAGTGTCTACAATGGCAGGGCACAGTGTCTACAATGGCAGGGCACAGTGTCTACAATGGCAGGGCACAGTGTCTACAATGGCAGGGCACAGTGTCTACAATGGCAGGGCACAGTGTCTACAATGGCAGGGCACAGTGTCTACAATGGCAGGGCACAGTGGCTACAATGACAGGGCACAGTGGCTACAATGACAGGGCACAGTGTCTACAATGGCAGGGCACAGTGTCTACAATGGCAGGGCACAGTGTCTACAATGGCAGGGCACAGTGGCTACAATGGCAGGGCACAGTGTCTACAATGGCAGGGCACAGTGTCTACAATGGCAGGGCACAGTGTCTACAATGGCAGGGCACAGTGTCTACAATGGCAGGGCACAGTGTCTACAATGGCAGGGCACAGTGGCTACAATGGCAGGGCACAGTGTCTACAATGGCAGGGCACAGTGTCTACAATGGTAGGGCACAGTGTCTACAATGGCAGGGCACAGTGGCTACAATGGCAGGGCACAGTGGCTACAATGGCAGGGCACAGTGAGGCTGCGTTTGATGGGCACAGGGATGCTGCGTTTGGGCACAGTGAGGCTGCAATTGATGGGCACAGTGAGGCTGCAACTGTTGGGCACAGTGAGGCTGCAATTGTTGTTTTGTTTTTTTTTTTCGTTTGTTTGCGCCCCCCAAAAATGTTGATCACCAGCCGCCACTGCACTTAAAGGGGTAGTTCCCCCAAAAACCTTTTTTTTAACATTTATTCAGGCTCGTTATGTCAAGGGGAATCAGTTTTTTTTTTTTTAGAAATGAAGCCGTACTTACCGTTTTACAGATGCATCGTCTCCGACGCTTCCGGGTATGGGCTCCGACTATAGGCGTGCCTATTTGATTGACAGGCTTCCGACGGTCGCATACATCGTGTCACGATTTTCCGAAAGTAGCCGAACGACGGTGCGCAGGCGCAGTATAGAGCCGCACCGTCACTCGGCTTCTTTCGGCTACTCGTGACGCGATGTATGCGACCGTCGGAAGCCTGTCAATCAAATAGGCACGCCCAGACCAGACGATCATACCCGGAAGCGACGGAGACGATGCATCTGTAAAACGGTAAGTACGGCTTCATTTCTAAAAAAAAAAAAAATGATTCCCCTTGACATAACGAGCCTGAATAAATGTTAAAAAAAGGTTTTTGGGGGAATTACCACTTTAAGGACCGCCGCACGACGATATACGTCGGCAGAATAGCAAGGGTGAGCCCAGAGACGTATATATACACGTTCCCTTTAAGATCCCAGCCGTGGGTCGCGCGCGCGACCCGAAGCTCCGTGACAGCGATCGCCGCTGGTGTCCCGCGATCGGTCACAGGAGCTGAAGAGCGGGGAGAGGTGAGTGTAAACAAACCTTCCCCGTTCTTCTCTGTGGCAATGTCAGTGATCGCCTGTTCCCTGATATAGGGAACGACGATCCCGATGTCACATGTCCAGCCCCGCCCCCCTACAGTTAGAAACACATATGAGATCACACTTAACCCCAACAGTGGTTAACTCATTCACTGCATTGTCATTTTCACAGTAATCAGTGCATTTTTATAGCACTTTTCGCTGTGAAAATTACTATGGTGTCCGATGTGTCCGCCATAATATCGCAGTCACAAAAAAAAAATAACGCTGATCGCCGCTATTAGTAGTTAAAAATAATTATTTAATAAAAATGCCATAAAACTATCCCCTATTTTGTAAACACTGTAAATTTTGCGCAAACCAATCGATAAACGCTTATTGCGTTTTTTTTACCAAAAATATGTAGAAGAATACGTATCGGCCTTAACTGAGGAAAACATGTTTATTCTTTAGATTTTTTTGGGGATATTTATTATAGCAAAAAGTAAAAAATATTATTATTTATTTTTTAATTGTTGCTCTCTTTTTGTTTATAGCGCAAAAAATAAAAACCGCAGAGGTGATCACATACCACCAAAAGAAATCTCTATTTGTGGGGGGAAAAGGGCGCCAATTTTGTTTGGGAGCCACGTCGCACGACCGCGCAATTGTCAGTTAAAGCGACGCAGCGCCGGATCGCAAAAAGAGGCCAGGTCCTTAACCTGCATATTGGTTCCGGGTCTTATGTGGTTAAGAAGCGCCATTGTGGCCCGCCGCGAGCTCCGTGACTGCGACCGCGGGTCAGTCTGCGGGCGGTGAGGTAGAACGGGAAATGCTGATGTAAACAAGCATTTCCCCAGTCTTCCTAGTGACAGGACACTGACCACAGCTTCCTGTAATCGGGAGCGGTGATCAGTGTCCTATCACACTAGAGCTGCACGATTATTCGCGGAGAGAATCGCGATTTCGATTCTCCCCGCGGGATGACCCGCGATTCTTCTGTTCCACGGTCGGTTCCACGTAACCAGCGTGGAACGCCGATATCGGTGCCGACGTCAGCAGCCTGCGCCGCTGGATGGATGGCCGAGCTGTACAACTGTAGTGTGTATCCATGCGCCACCCAGTGGTTGCTGGCGGTACTGCTTCTGATGCGTATAAAAAAAGAGACCAGCTGATTTGTCTATAATGTTATGAAAAAAGCAGAATCAAAGTTTGATTCTGCTTTTTTCATAGGAGTTCTATGATCTTTAACCTCTTCAGGTCCTCGCTATTAACAAAATACATGAACAGCGCGGACCTGAGGCGCCGGGGTCACGTCTTTGGACGTGATTTGCTTGTAATTCCCCGCGCGCGCCACAGGGAAAAACAGTCCCGACGCATCACCGAGGATTCGATGCGTGTACCCGGCGGCCGCGATGTCCGTCAGGTACACGCGATCGTCGGTGAGAGAGCAGGGACGTGAAGCTCTGAGTGTAAACACAGAGCTTCACGTCCTGTCAGTGAGGTGACAGATGCTGTTTCTCTTGTACATAGGGACACAGCATCGATCACCTCCCCCAGTCACCCCCCTCCCCCCACACAGTTAGAACACACCCAGGCAATACATTTAACCCCTTCCTCACCCCCTAGTGTTAACCCCTTCAATGCCAGTCACAATTATACAGTAATTAGTGCATATTTATAGCACTGGTCGCTGTATAAATGTGAATGGCGCCAAAAATGTGTCAAAAGTGCGCAATATCGCAGTCCCAATAAAAATCGCAGATCGCCGCCATTACTAGTAAAAAAAAATATATAAAAAAAAAATCATAATTCTGTCCCCTATTTTGTAGGTGCTATAACTTTTGCGCAAAGCAGTCACTTATTGTGATTTTTTTTTTTTTTACAAAAATACGTAGAAGAATACGTATCGGCCTTAACTGAGAAAAAAATATATAAATAAAAAAATGGGATATTTATTATAGCAACAAGTAAAAAATATATATATATTTTTAAATTGTCGCTCTTTTTTTCATTATAACGCAAAAAATAAAAACCGCACGGGCGATCAAATACCACCAAAAGAAAGCTCTATTTGTGGGGGAAAAAAAGGACGCCAACTTTGTTTGGGAGCCACGTCGCACGACCGCGCAATTGTCAGTTAAAGCGACGCAGTGCCGGAAGCTGAAATTTCGCCTGGGCACGAAGGGGGTTTATGTGCCCAGTAAGCAAGTGGTTAACATTATAGACCTATCCACTGGTCTGTTTTTTATACATTCACATTTTCAGATAAATCACAGGTTTATTTATTTAGGGGGGAGTGAGGTCCGGAATTCAGTTTTTGAGAATCGTGAGAGAATCGTGATCTTTAGTCTAAGGCTGCATTCACACTACTAGGCGACAAGTAACGCCGCGTACGCGGCTTATTTTGCCGCGATTCGATTAACTTTTTTATTTTACAAATCCTTTCCATTGCTGTCTATGGCCGAACGCCAATGCCGCCTGAAAAAAAGGGTCCCGGACTTTTTTTCAGGCGTATGGCGTTTCGGCGTGAGATGTGAACCATCTCATAGACAGCAATGGAAATTCGCCCCTCCAGCGTGTCGGGCGTCGGGCGTTTTGTCGCCAAGGTGTGAATGCAGCCTGAGCAAAAGAATCGTGATTCTCATTTTGACCAGAATCGTGCAGCCCTATATCACACACAGCCCACCCCCCCCCCCCCCCTCAAACAGTTAAAATCACTCCCTAGGACACACTTAACCCGCCTTCAGTACCACCTTGTAGTTAACCCCTTCACTGCCAGTGTAATTGTCACAGTAATCAGTGAATTTTTATAGCCGTGACAATGGTCCCAAAAATGTGTCAAAAGTGTGCGATGTGTCCGCCATGAAGTCGCAGTTGCGATAAAAATCGCAGATCGCCGCCATTACTAGTAAAAAAAAAAAAATATTATAATAATAATAATAATGTCATAATTCTACCCCCTATTTTATAGACGCTATAACTTTTGCGCAAACCGATCAATAAACGATTGATGCGATTTTTATTTTTTTATTCTAAGTGACGCCAGGGTAGGGGGCAGGCTCTCGCAGTTCGTTACGCAGTAGGAGAGTGTCAGGTAGAGCCCCTATAATATTATTATACAGGATTTATATAGCGCCAACAGTTTGCACAGCGCTTTACATCAGGGAAGACAGTACATTCACAATACAAATCAATACAGGAAGAATCAGAGGCCCCCGCTCGTTAGAGCTTACAATCTAGAAGGGAGGGTCAAGTGGAACAAAGGGTAGTAGCTGTGGGGGATAATCAGATGGATTCAAATGCAATACAGTTGTTAGGTGTGGGTAGGATAAGCTTCTCTGAAGAGGAGGGTTTTCAGGGATCCTCTAAAAGCTAATAGAGTAGGAGATAGGGGGATAGATTGGGGTAAGGAGTTCCATAGGCTTGGAGAGGCTCGGGAAAAGTCCTGGAGACGAGCATGGGAGCAGGTGATGAGAGGGATAGAGAGTAGGAGGTCTTGCTATGTATCAGAGAGGGCTACAAACTGGAACTTATGTCTACACCCCCCCCAGATTTCCGTCTAACCTATCTACCCAGGGACCGACAGAAAGCGGTAGGTCTCCTAGAGATAGTCAGGCAGTTGGCAGATCAGGGGGTCATATTGGCGGTTCCAGCTGAAAAGCGCGGGCACGGGTTTTGTTCTAACATTTTTTTGTATTCCCAAAGCCCTCGGAGAAATACCACCTCATAAAAAATCTAAGAAGACCCCACATGTATTGTAAGAAGGACCCTTTCACGCGGATGGATAGAATGGCGCTTTTAGCTGCAGTTCTAAGTACGGGAAACATGCGATATTTCACAGGCTTACTTTACACACCCCCCCCCAGGTACGAAATTGAAAGGAATATTTCACTTTTACCACAGCTAGAAGCACACAATGCTTTCCTATGACATCATTCACACACTACGGTTACCTGCGGTTTTGTTCCCCGCGGTTTTGTGCGGATAGAAACAATAGAACTGGAATGCGTCCAGCTGCGAAATCCCGCAGGTATCGGCACATAACTGCAGGTATTTGCAGTGTCAGCTGCGTTTGGTATGAATCATGAGGGGGAACTCCACGCCAAATTTCAAAAAAAAAAACGGCATGGGTTCCCCCTACAGGAGCATTCCAGGCCCTTGGGTCTGCTATAGATTTTAAGGGGAACCCCCGTATGCCAAAAAACAGCGTGGGGTTCCCCCCAAAATCCATACCAGACCCGTATCCAAGCAGCGTCTCCAGGGAAGTGTCTCCGGCGGAGACCGGCAGCCGACGATGCTGCGCTCTGGATTCCGGACGATCTTCTCATCGCTGGACCGGAGAGGAGATCACCCGTCGCTGGATACCGACAACGTTGGAGTGGGGAGCCGGGACTAAGAGTGGATTACCACCGCTGGATTTTTTCTTTTTAATAAAGGACTTTTTTCCACAGTGTGTGTGTGTGTGTGTGTTTTTAACAACTATTTACACTTCCTTCGTGAAATGGTAGGGGTACAATGTACCCCATTACCAATTCACATGGGGAGGGCCAGGATCTGGGGGTCCCCTTTGTTAAAGGGGTCGTCCAGATTCTGATAAGCCCCCCCACAACCACCGGCCAGGGTTGCGGGAATGAGACCCTTCCCATGTTGAGGGCATGTGGCCTGGTCAGGAGGGGGGGGGCGCTCTTTGTCCCCCCCCTCTTTTCTGCGGCCGGCCAGGTTACGTGCTTGGATAAAGGGTCTGGTGTGGATTTTTGGGGGAACTCCACGCCATTTTTTTTTTTTTTAATTGACGGTGGGGTTCCCCTTAATATCCATACTAGACCTGGTAATTGAATTTGGGGGGACCCCATGCTTTTTTTTTTTTTTTTTATGAATGAATTCTCTCTGAATTGATGGGAGCCGACAATTCATTATAGCTGTGAGACTTTTTTTCCTTCAGAATTTACACTTTGTGCAGGGACAGTTCTAAGTACGGGAAACATGCAATATTTCACAGGCTTACTTTACACCCCCCCAGGTACGAAATTTTAAAGGAATATTTCAATTTTATTTTTTGACTTTATGCATTAATAAAATCACTGCTCCCGAAAAAACTGCTGTTTTTAAAACTTTTTTTTGCATTAAAACATGTCCCCTGGGACAGGATCCGGGTCCTCAAACACTCCCCTGGGACAGGACCCGGGTCCCCAAACACTCCCCTGGGACAGGACCCGGGTCCCCAAACACTCCCCTGGGACAGGACCCGGGTCCCCAAACACTCCCCTGGGACAGGACCCGGGTCCCCAAACACTCCCCTGGGACAGGACCCGGGTCCCCAAACACTCCCCTGGGACAGGACCCGGGTCCCCAAACACTCCCCTGGGGCAGGACCCGGGTCCACAAACACAATAACTTGCATATTAGCCTTTAAAATGAGCACTTTAGATTTCTCCTATAGATTTTAACAGGGTGTTCCGTCGCTTTTCGAATTTGCCGCGAACACCCCAAATGGTTTGTTGTTCGCCGAACAGACAATGTTAGAGTCAAACATGAGTTTGACTCTAACTTGAAGCTCATCCCTATTCCACACATACACATAGGACCTAAACAGAAGAGGACAGATCTTCCTCCATTTTTTTTGTATAACAGTGTAAATTTGATTTCCCGTTAAAATAACTCAACACGCAGCCATTAATGTCTAAACCACTTGCAACAAAAGTGAGTACACCCCTAAGTGAAAATGTCCAAATTGGGCCCAAAGTGTCAATATTTTGTGTTGCCACCATTATTTTCCAGTTCTGCCTTAACCCTGTTGAGCATGGAGTTCACCAGAGATTCACAGGTTGCCAATGGAGTCCTCTTTCACTCCTCCATGACAACATCACAGAGCTGGTGGGTATTAGAGACCTGGCGCCCCTCCACCTTCTGTTTGAGGCTGCCCCACAGATGCTCAATAAGGTTTAGGTTTGGAGACGAGCTTGGCTCGTCCATCACCTTTACCCAACTTCAACTTCTTTAGCAAGGCAGTGGTCATCTTGGAGGCGTGTTTGGGGTCGTTATGTTGGAAATCTTCCCTCCGGCCCAGTCTTGGAAGGGAGGGGATCATGCTCTGCTTCAGTAGGTCACAGTACATGTTGGCATTCATGGTTCCCTCAATGAACTGTAGCTCACCAGTGCCAGCAGCACTCATGCAGCCCAGACCATGACACTCCACCACCATGCTTGACTGTAGGCAAGACACATGTCTTTGTCCTCCTCACATGGTTGCCGCCACACATGCTTGACACCAAATAAGTATATATCTTGGTCTCATCAGACCACAGGGCACAGTTCCAGTAATCCATGTCCTGTGGTCTGATCGGTTCCAGTAATCCATGTCCTTAGTCTGCTGGTCTTGAGCAAACTGTTTTCAGGCTTTCTTGTGCATCATCTTTAGAATAGGCTTTCTTCTGGGATGACAGCCATGCAGACCAATTTGAGGCAGTGTGCATCGTATGGTCTGAGCGCTGACAGGCTGACCCCCCCCACCCTTTCAACCTGTGCAGCAATGCTGCGGCAGCACTCGTATGTCTATTTCCCAAAGACAACCTCTGGATATGACTCTTGCACATGCACTCAACTTCTTTGGTGGACCATGGCGAAGGCTTGTTCTGAGTGGAACCTGTCCTGTTAAACCACTGAATGGTCTTGGCCACTGTGCTGCAGCAGGGTATTGGCAATCTTCTTATTGCCTAGGCCGTCTTTATGTAGAGCAGGGGTGCCCAGGGGCCACATGTGGCCCACGGAGCCCTCTAATGTGGCCCACGACCTCCTGCTCTGGGATGGAATAGAATACTGTTATTAAAGGTCAGTTTTTTACTAAAATCACAGTGTATATATGGGCATATATGTTCTGGGGTGGTTACTGGGCTGCTTTCAAACTAATCTACAGATGCAGAGCAGCGCACCTGCAGGGTTACCTGCACTAAGCCATAGACTTTTGTTATTACCTACAAGTTTGGTGAGCTTTCTGAAAGTGCACTACACCTACAGAATAGAAGTCTATTGCAAAGTGCAGAAAAGCCAAAGGTACACTGCGTTTTATCCACGGTGCGGATAACCCGCACCGCATCTGTGTGAAAGCAGCCATAGGCAGTCTGACCCATTTGGACCCTCCACTCACTCTAAGGAGTGGCAGATGTAAACCGACTTATGTCCTACCTCCAGTCCGATCAGGCATGTATACGCAGAGCAGACATGGACCTGCCATCCGCCCGCTACGCTGATTGTGGCTCGCGACCAGTTACCAAGTTGCTTAAGTGGCCCTCACGCTTCAAAAGGTTAAGCACCCCTGATGTAGAGCAACAATTCTATTTTTCTGTAATGTAGTGTACCTCATCCAATGCCAAAGATGTAGCGAATGATCTTATGTTGGTGAAACAGGACAGAAGTTGCAAGGGAGGATGAATTTGCGCAGACATACTGTGACAGATCTTGAATACCCCAGGTGGGCACATCCACCAGACTTGTCCTCCAAACGCACCTGCAGCTGGCAGATTTGCCATAACCAGCCCTTAACCCCTCAATTATGAGACAATCCACACAGGTGTTGAGGGTTAAACATGCAGAGCATAAACTGTTTATTAAATACAAAACATACACTTTTACACACAGTTAGGGACACTCCCCTTAGCTTTGTCATAGAGGAGAGGGGGTAGGGGACAAGGAACAACCAATGGGAACTGAACACTTGTACAATGAAACAGAAACTACAGTTAAACATAATGAGATTATGGTAAGCAGGCAGCCTCTCAATACACATCCCCTGCGGAGAGACGTCTCCAGTCCAGACCATTGTCTATGTGCCATTTACCAACACAATTAGACACAGCAACAAGAGTGGGGATGGGGGAGCAGGGATGTAGCATTACATTACATTATCTTAATGCCAGCTTGTCCCCGGGTCTCCAATCTCTTCTGGGCCATAATCTGTGGTTAAGAGGCCCGCACCCAGTCCCTTCCAAAACACACAGTGACAGTGGGTTCTGTCACATTTCTCCATTTTAAAACCAGACTAACCAGGTTCCTGACCCTCAACTGGTCTGGACCTGCGTTAGTCACAAGCTACCACCCCAGGCAAACAGGAAAAGTAAAAGTACGACTCTGGTGCTGGGGAGCAAATCTGCACATACGGTCTCCCGTGAATAAAAACAGCCACTGCAGAGTGGGAACAGCTGTCCGCAATCCCCTGATCCGGGGCTGGGTTGCATATATTGGGGAAGCTGAATAATCCTCTGCCCCGATGCCAGTGCTTCAGCTGGTAGGGAACGTAGGCTGGTAGGGGTATGCATTTAGGGAGGAAAAGGTACTTGCTTTTCTCCTGGTGTAGTTACCAGCTGCTGAGAAAGTATCTTGCAGGGACTGTCTCCCGGACTCTCCATCTCTTTTTCTGATGCGGGGCAGAGACCAACAGCGCTCTGTTTTGTAGCCAGCACTTCTGCCGGGGGGACATATATTAAAGTTAGGTACAGCCGCTGGAGAGGGGGAAGGCTTTTCTCCCCTGCCGGTTCTGTGACCAGCCACTGGGGTGACTAGTGAAAGGGGCTATCTCCCAAACCCTCCAAAAACATACTGAGGGCTGGGCAGAGGTGAGCGGCACTCTGCCCCATAGCCAGCGCTTCTGCTGGGGGGGATGAACATTGGGGTAGTGTCCAATTGCTGGGAGGGAAAATTGCTTCCTCTACTCCCGGTGGGGATATCTGCTGTTGGGGAAACAGCTCACGCAGATCATCTCTCAGACTCTCCGGATCCAACTCATTTTCTGATCCTGGGCAGAGGCCAGTGGCACTCTGCCCTGTAGCCAGCGCTTCTGCTGGGGCACCGGATGCAATACTCTGGACTTGCTGCTGATCACCATTTCCCACCCTTCCAGCACCTATTTCAACTCCCCTTTCTGAGACCTTCAAGCTATTAGCTTGTCTCACTGCCTGGGGGACCTCCGGTGCGTTCCGGCATTCTAGCACTCGCAGTGCCCTCTGTACCATCGCCGCTGGCCCCTTTTGCTCCTCATCTTTGTGACTGTCTGCTATTTCTCCCGGACAGTCCCAGGCAATGGGAGCCATGCCAGACCGATGATCAATGTCAAACAGCCGCTTGTAGGCAATCTCGAGCTCCCATTCCTGCTGAACCAGGAACTCCAATTCCTCCAGGTCACACGCCTCTTCGAGGAGGTCCAGCACCTCATCTCGGAAGTCCAGGATGTTTTTCAGCCGCCACTCCTCATCGCTCCCAAAGTCTGGGTCTCTGTAAATTTTTTGATGGAGCAGCCCCACGCCGCCGTAACCAATGCCTTCTGTCGGGCTGCCATCTGCTGTACCTGGCCAAATGTGAGCCGCGAACCACCGGTGGGCTCTGTAGATGGCGTCCAGCCTCATCTCCTCCTGGACCAATCTTCCGAGCTCCGTCTTCCATTCATCTCGTGGTCGTTCCCTCAGAAACACCACTTGCGCACGGTACTGCGTCCAGTACATCTCTGTGGAGGAGGGAAGGATCTTCCCCTGATGGTGCCGCTCATGGCTTAGGATCACATCCTCCCAGCCAAGCACGGTTTATTCTGTCGCTGGCCCCCGATGTTGCTTCCGCATGCCTTGCAGCTTCCTCCCAAACTCCGTTCTCATGTTGGCTGGTCCCCGTATCTCTCCTCGGTGGCTGCCTGGATCCTGAATCCTGGTGGTAGTTTGGATGTCCCGGACTGCAGGAGACATCCTACTGCTGCCACTACTGTGACGAATCTCAATTACCCCAGGTGGGCACATCCACCAGACCTGTGACTCCTGTCCTCCAAACACACCCGCAGCCTGCAGATTAGCCATAACCAGCCCTTAACCCCTCAATCACGAGACAATCCACACAGGTGTTGCGGGTTTAAACATGCAGAGCATAAATTGTTTACACACAGTTAGGGACACTCCCCTTGCTTGTCATTAGGGGAGG